>JAIGNY010000032.1:92500-127500 GCA_020152595.1 Chiridota heheva
AGTACAGCCAGACAGTTTAATCGAAGAAAAGATTTAACCGAGTTAGAAACAGATACATTCGACTTTTGGTGCTCTTCTTCTCTACAATTGTGCTTTAAAATGGATCAGAATATGTGGATACTTGGAGTGATAGTTATCTTTTCGATGATTCTAAGTTGTTTAGGTAAGTACTTTTGATTTGTCATCTCCATAAATTTATTTAGCCGAACAGGGGCATGAGTCACGAGACTGTCGGAGCACAGTGTGAACTGCAGTTGGCCTGCAGGCGTGTCGGCCACGTTAATCACATTGACACCAGCAGTAGCCTAGTCTACACACACATTGAGTACAACTATTCTCACTCAGTATGCCCTACATGCGACACACTGACTTGCAATACTGAGTGAGACAACCTAACACAAACTTCCATTGGGATTTACATTTTGACCTATCATACGACCAACACTTTTACAAATTATGATGACAAAACTATTAAAAATAGTACTGATGAACTACCAATTTGATGACAATAATATTGTAAACCTACTAAATACATTTTTATCTCCTTATATGCAACAAAGTAATGATAATAATAATAGGCCTAATACATCAATTTATATAGCGTTAATTTTGTAAAAACATTCAAAAGTGCTTTACATACAAGGAAATTAGATACAAAAACGAAAATAAGAATACAGAAATGACAACATAAATAGAAATACAATGGATCAAGCTGTACATTAGATTAATGTCATTTTAAACAAAAACGTTTTAAGCTTAGTTTTGAAGGAGGTCAGGGATACATTATCAATAGATTTGAGTTCAGTTGGGAGTGAATTCCTCAACCAAGGACCTTTATAAGCAAAGACCCTTTCTAAGACCTTTTTTAGGGAGAACAAATAGGGACTTAAAACGAAAGTCATAGCGGGATGGTTTTTCAAATACCATTTCACATAGATATTTGAGAGCAAGGCCTTTAATGCACTTGAAAACTTGGAAAATAATTTTATAATCAATTTTTTGTTTGACTGGTAACCAGTGAAAGGACTTTAAAACAGCATTAATGTGAGAAAATTTTGATAGTGTGAAAATCAACCAAGCAGCACCATTAAGTATTCTTTGAATTCTGTAAAGTTAATAATCAGGTAGTCCAACAAGAAGTGAATTACAATAATCCATGTGAATTATAACAAAAGCATTAATAAGGGTTTTCATGAAATCTATATTAAGATATTTGGCAATGCGACGAATGTTATAAAGACCGTGATAAGCTTTAGAACAAACTTTCCCAATGTGAATACTCATAGACATGTGATTGTCCAAATAAACAACCACATTTTTTACACTAACAGATGGTTTTATTTTAGCACCACCAACTTTGATGGATTGGACTCCAGCTTTAGCTAATTGCTGACAAGTGCCAATTAGAAGAAATTTAGTCTTGGAGTCATTGATCATGAGATTTTTCTTGACCATCCAAGACCTTATTTCAGCAATAAGAGATTGCATTGCCCCAACTGCCTCTTTCTCTGAGATAGAGCCGGCAGTGAATGAGCAGTAAAGCTGATTATCATCAGCATAGCTATGGGCTTGTGGGATATGCTTTGACACAATACTGATGAGTTGAGAAACATAACACAAGAATAATATGGGACCCAAGCAGCTGCCTTGAGGTAATAGAATGAAATTGAATGGTTTTCGGAGCTAATTGTTTACCTTCACAACTTAGTCCGTCCGACTTGCAACGGGCGTACACAAATAACGCACAGCTCGGTTCAGATTACGCTGGCGAGTGTTTGTTTTCAGATATTCGCACTTACGATTTTCCTCAAGAGACAACAAGTCACCAGCGCGAGAAAAAGTTTACATCACATATTACGATGGAGGAGCATGTGTGATATGCAATGAAATATCATTTGAGCAAAATAGAATATATGTGGCAAAACGGTCAAAATAATTTGGGAAAACAATTTAGGCCTATACAGCTAAAAGAAAGTCTAGCTTAGTCAATAATGAATTTTAAGTCCATGTTGGATGCTAAATACGTAAGTGTAGAAACGGGAAGGGCAGGCGAAATGTGCCCCACAGAGAAATGAATAAAGTGCCCCTTTTGAAAATAAAAAGTTCATCTCGAAGGTGCAAGAATTTGTGGCGGAATTTGCGGATACTTTTAAACAAATATAACATGAATACTGCTTGGGCTCAGAGATTCTATCTACTGGAGAAGGGGGGGGCCTTCATTTATTTTATATGAAAAAAATGAAATTAAGATGATAATTGTTTTGTGAATTAAATTGTAGACCTGTAACAAAATATTTCGTTCAAACAAAATTGATATATTTTGGCTCAGTAATTGCCATACTCCTTACCCCGGACCAATTCAGCCTCATGAAGCATACCAACATGAAAAGTGGGCGGAATTTTCCTACCGAAAGTGGGGCAAAGTCAAAAGTTTGGCAGACAAAATCATGCTAAGATGCAGAAAATAATCTTACAGAAGGTACAAATTTGGGAGCAGTGTGTGTGTGTGTTTGAGAAGGGGGAGTGGGGTGGCCTTCTTTTCAATTTTCCAATCAAATTCCAGCTGTGTACATGAACAACGGTGACCGATATGGTTAATATTCTCGTTTACATTCACCTTGTGGTATATGTTACGTGTTGTTGTCAGATCTCGTTCATACTTTCAACATCCAAGCTTTGTTATTATTGGTACGCACACTAGTTGTTCGATTTAGTGGTGTACGGCCACATTCTTTTGACGCTTGGACGTACAGTACGCAGTGTTTTCAATTAATTAGATACAGACACTTCAACGCTTTGTACAGTGAACCATCGCGGAGAAGGATCAGTGAAATAATTTCTTATTTTAACCAATTTACAACAGCCATTGAAGTTTAAAACACAGGTGCCCATTAAGATTAAGTCTTTTTTTAGTATAGTAGGACAATTTTTTTAATTTAAAATTACAAAAGGCAACAGACACAAATTTGTCGCTGAAAGGCTTATTTTAAGCCGTGCGTCGTCAATATTCAGTTACGCTATTATGTTGAGCAATGTAAACGTTTTCCACGTTGTGATTTGCACAACAACTTCTGACTGTGTACAGCCGATGCATATGGCTACAGTACACAGTCATATGTTATCTGACTACCCTGATACATACTGACATAGTGTACATGTATTTCAAGACCTACCGTAAACTTAGCCTAAGGTATGAAAAAATCAAAAATGAAATCAAAAACAATAAAAATCCAGAAGGGCACTATAGTTACGGTCAAATTACTAACAGTTAACGTAGTCACGTTCACAAAAGAGCATGAAAATATAACACTGGCGCCCTCAACTTTTGCTTAATGTAACCACACAAACATGATAAAGCTGAACAACTTATTTCAACTTAAGTTTTGGTAAATTTCCCGAATTCTCTGTAAAAAAGGGGAAAATGGTCAATTTTCTGGAAAAATTCAGTGTCTTGTGCACCTGTCAGGTTGATAGCATTGCAACTAATGTTGCATACGCTCGTACAACTTGAAAATGGAGTGACCAAAACCGGGGCAGATACAACAAAAATCACATTGCGCGTTCATTTAAAAATGCGACAATTGTGTTATTTCGCACTCTCAAAATTCGTTTGAATTTGACTACCTCAACATCCTTGTTCTTTAATATTAATGCATACAAATTGTATGCATCGTACATAACATGCACATTGGACGCACAATGGTGCATTCATACGATTAAGGCTGCTCAGAGGATTCAGATACTCACTCAAAATATGTAAATAATTTCTTTGCGTAAGCTTTCTTTCTTCTTAATCGTATTGGTTGGAAAATGCTTATGTGCGTGTACATTTTTGTCAAGACGCTCGCAGAAAATGTGTCAAAACTTCATTTTTGTCCGATTTGTCAGGATATTTCAGCAAACAAAAAAATCCTGCACCCCTGAATGGCTGAAAACGAGGTATTTTTGTGGAAAAAAATAAGGCCTTAATGTTACTAAACACTATGAAAGTACCTATAGCACGAAAATGATATTTTCGGTAATAGATACATGTGTATATATCGTAATGTTTTTTTCCTCGTTTTCAGTCATTCTGAGGTGCGATTATTATTTTTTTAGCTGAAGTATCATGACAAATTAGATACAGTAATGATTACATTTCTGGGAGTTTTCAGTTGAGGTAGGCTACAGTATGTGCAATTGTTGTCAAAATCACGAAAAATTGTGTTTTCTCCTATTGACTGTTACCATAGTGCCCCTATGGATTTTTCTTTGTGGTGAGCCTATAGGCCTCTAGGCCTACTACTGTATTCATGATTTCCTGACGTAAGAAGGGTTTGTGAGACTTGAGAGCATGCAGTGACCTCAGGTCATTTCAGTACACCGTTCTTCCAACTTCAAGTTCTAATTCTTTTTGTTTGGGATGATGTCATAGGCCTAATATTAAATGTGCGTAAATCTTAACAACCAATTTGTTAGTGAAAACGGAGCAGTCTAGAAGCCTAAATCTCTACGTTCGCTTAGGTATTTGTGCAGGGAATTGTTGATAATTTGGTGAAAATATTGTAGAAAAGATGTTTGAAACAAATGTGTCGTGCGTACATAGACTTAATAAAGTGTGGTGTTCACTTGTGCACAAATTGTTGATTGTTTTCACTGACAAAGTGTCCCAGATATTTAAAATGTCGAGACGACCAAATACTTGAATTGCTGATTTAGACTTATTGGCAAAGTTATTGCATATAGGCCTAGGGTCTGGAATGCATCAGTCTTCAAGAATCTGCAACATTTAACTCTTCTCTTATTCTAACATATAAAATAGGAAGAAAAAAGTTATTGATGGCAGAATTTGAAGAAACAAAAATGCAGGTATATTGACATTTGATTAATCTTAAGTTTGGCAAATTATAACTTAAAAACAGAAAGCTTTATACAAAATTTAAAATGTCTTTTTTGACTGAATGTTCTTCATAATCAGCAAAGAAGCACATACTGTTCAGTATGTTCCTCATACTTGTGCAGTAATACCTCTACTAGAATTCCAGATCTCTTCTCTCCTCACTCTACTCAATCTCGGACCTATTCAAAAACAATTCTTCCTCAAACATCATCAACTTCCTCCTGCAACAACAACCTCTTTCCACCACATATAATCTCCCCGCTCTCCCCCTCCTCCCCCTCTTTACACCTGTCTTTACACACCCCTTCTTTTTCACCTAATTTGTTCTCCCACATTCAGCTTTCCCCTTTATCTCCCTTACAAACCTTTCATCTCCTCACTATCCTTACTCTTACACCATTATTTATCAACACCCTCTTGGCACATTTGACACTGACTGTCGCGGTGCTGTTAAACATCAAATACCAAACCATATGCAGTACTAAGTTACAGTAGGGGTCATTCCATGTCAGATTACCCAATCAGGGGTCAAAATTTAAATTTTTTGCCACTGTTCCATGGAACAGTACTTTCCTAAATAATACTGTTCCAGTGTTCCAGGTCAGATTTCACTGTTCCAACTTTTTGCTGATAACAGGACAAATTCCTTTCTTCCAAATGGGCTTAATTTACAACTACATTATTGGTCAATATGTGCAAATATGTATGTCAGTTATTAATTACTAGTTATTACATGTTCAGTACATGGTTTGTCATCCAGTTGTGTACAGTCACATACTGTACGTGCAAGCAGCCTTGCATATGTGTGTATTTACGATTTATTTTGCTAGCAATTGCAGGCAAGGTGGGAGAAGCTTTTTCTTTCTGGAAGAAATTCTTTTTATGATGAACTTTTTGGCAACATGCACTTTGTATTGCATCAGAAACCAAGTTATAAATAAATTGATGCCACATGCTTGTGAAAAGAACAGTTGGACAGTGATGTTTAGAAGTTCACTGTTCCTGCATAAAAAGCACTGTTCCTTGGGAAATTTGACCCCTGCTAATGCAAAATACCTCGACAGTATATCTCAAAATTTGATGAAATTTGGTGTGCCGGTTTGCTGGAAGAAGACATTGACCTATTCTAACATTTAAATTTTGACCCCTGATTGGATGGTCTGACATGGAATGACCCCTACTGTAACTTAGTACTGCATAAGTATGAGGAACATACTGAACAGTACATGCTTCTTTGCTGATTATGAAGAGCTTTCAGTCAAAAAAGACATTTTTAATTTTACATACAGTCTCCTGTTTTTGAGTTATAACTTGCCAAACTTAAGATTTATAAAATGTCACTACTGTATACCTGCATCTGAGAAAGTACTGTACTGTAAATGGGCCAGGAATGGCAATGTGTGCAAGAGGTAAATGAGCCAGGAATGGCAATGTGTGCAAGAGGTAAATGGGCCATGAATGGCAATGTGTGCAAGAGGTAAATGGGCCAGGAATGGCAATGTGGGCAAGAGGTAAATGGGCCAGGAATTGCAATGTGTGCAAGAGGTAAATGGGCCAGGAATGGCAATGTGGGCAAGAGGTAAATGGGCCAGGAATGGCAATGTGTGCAAGAGGTAAATGGGCCAGGAATGGCAATGTGGGCAAGAGGTAAATGGGCCAGGAATGGCAATGTGGGCAAGAGACTTGCTGGTATATGTACCATCTGTCCTGTACTCTCAATTACACTGTGCTGTATTTCAAATCTCTTCTTTGTGTCTTCAAAAGTTGTGAAAAAGTTAATGCTGGAGAAAATACAGTACCTACTGTGTACACAGTGTATGTGTGCTTTAGTGTATATTTTTTTGTGCATTGTTGGGATTTTGAAAAAGTGATTAAAATTAAAGGATTAGTAAGTGGTAAAGCAAGTTCATCTTATATGCAGTAAGATGTACTTGCTTGACCACTACTGTAATCCTTTAAAGTGGACTGGGCATTTACTGCAATAGTATTTATTTGCAGTCTTTTTGTTGTGATGTTATAGTACTGTATAATGTACAGTACTATGATGTTACTGTACATGTACAGTACTTAATATGTTTTTAACCGTTAGAAAATGTGCCTTTATCTAGTACATAATAGGCCTAGTGTGTGCTTGCAGAGTTGGAATTATAAAATTTCCCACGATTCTAAATAAAGGTGTCAAAAATCTTTCCACGAAAAATCGCAACAAAAATAATATTAATGTAGTAAATACATCTTTCAGGCCTCCCGGTAAACCTTTAAAAACCTTTAAAACCTTTAAAAACCTTTATTAACAAATTGAACCTTTATTCCTTTCAAAATAACCTTTAAAACCTTTAATAACCTTTATTTTCAAAGTTAAGTAAGGTAAATGATTCAAGTGCCAAGGTTTTAGCTTCATTGGTAAGTATACACATCCATTTAATAGCATATCTGTTCTCAACACACATTTAAAAAGTAGCAGGACCAAAATGAAATTTCCAACTTCACGTAAGTAATGGACTTTTGGCGCCACCAACTGCCTTTTGCCCCAGAATATGATCATTGTATGAAAATTTATTCCATGAGTTAACCTTTATAAACCTTTTTATACAAATCCAAAACCTTTAAAACCTTTACTTCAACTTTTCCAACCTTTAAAAAAACCTTTTTTTTTAAAAAGAGTCACTGGGAGGCCTGATCTTTACGTGCTTTCCTTTTTCGCAACTTTAGGTACTTTTCATCCCACAATTACGTGGGGATGTTTTTAGAGCGCATATTTACAATATACAGTTGTTTACTCAAGAAATCTTTAAAAAAATTATGTTTTTTGTTCCCGTGAATTCCCAATTTTCTTGCGGTTCATGTATAACCGCCAGAATTGTATATTTTTTCCAGCTCCGACTCCCAAGTGTATGGTACACAATATGCATTGCAACTGTTTGAGTGGGTGGGCCCTCGTTTTAAAAATGGTACGTACATTACTGTAGGTGGAGTTTAAGCAAAACTTTCAGACATGTTTGTTTAAAAGATTTAGCAGTGTTTGGTCAGACATGTGTTCTGTATAAATGTGTACAGTATGAAGAGGTCCATCAGAGAAGTACAGTCGTGAAGCTAACAATGTTGTATACCACTATATCTTATCTCCCCCTGTCTGCACTGAGCATCTCACTGTCAAATATATCCTTATAGATAGCCCCCTCTACACACACTCCCTATTTAGGACCTCTGTCACCCCTTTTAACTCCTACACAGAAGTCATCCACAACAACTCACTCCCAAAAACTCCTCTTACCTCAAATCTTTATCCAACTATTGCAACAGCACCTGACACCCACACACTTTAGGCCCATATCACTGCAAACACAGTTACCATACCACTCACCTGACACCCACATACCCTAGGCCCCTATCACTGCAAACAGCGTTACCATACCACTCACCTCACACCCACACACCTGAGGCCCCTATCACTGCAAACACAGTTACCATACAACTCACCTCACACACACACCCCAGGCCCCTAACACTGCAAATACCGTTACCATACCACTCACCTGACACCCACACACCTAAGGCCCCTATCACTGCAAACACCATTACCATACCACTCACCTGACACCCACACACCCCAGGCCCCTATCACTGCAAACACCGTAACCATACCACTCACCTGACACCCACACACCCTAGGCCCCTATCACCGCAAACAGCGTTACCATACCACTCACTTGACACTCACACACCCCAAGCCCCTATCACTGCAAACACCGTTACCATACCACTCAACCCTCGTATGGTTACCAACATCCCCTCTTTGTTATTAACCCCACCAACCACCCAAACTTGTTCACATTAATACAGTTTGACATTATAATCCTAGGGCGGCAATAAAAATGTGTCCTAAACACCCAATCATTAACAGAAAACTGATCAGTTGATCATATTACGTACCCCCCCTCCCCCTCCCCTCCCTCCCCTCCCCCTCCCCCCCTGGCTTCCGATTTGCATTACTTGCTTACTCACGCATTAGATTATAGGATACAGTTTCCAAGCTCTGCAACGTGATTAACACATAAGTGATTAAGCTAGCTTGAATGATTGTTAGGCATACAATCTTGTCTGGAAATTATCCTGCTATGCTTGAAAGTCGATATTACTTTTGTGGATTTTTCCAATTAGTGGAGGTGAGATGTTGCATGCATCATTAGACAGGTACACGCCCAATTTGGACAACTTTTTAATTCGGCAGCTAGATCATCATAAGGAGTTTCTAAGGATTAGATCAGTGGTCAAGCAAGCCCATATTATATGAAAGAGAATTTCCTCCTCAGACGACATTAGCTTCTTTAGCAACAGTAATTCATACCATTCTGTATTCTCATTACTACCTCCATCCTCTCTCTCTCTTATCTTTGTCTCCTTATCAATCCTTTCTCCTTCTCTGACCCTCCCTATTCCTCCTAAAAACCTTATCTAATACCCTTTTTGTTCTAGCACCATGATTTTATAACACCCTCTTGGCACACAGTGTTGTTAAACCTCAACAAAGAAACAAACATACATGTACATACATATGAAAGATAGAGGAAATACTTCAAAAGAAAACAAAAATATTTTATACATTTTACTTATTTTCCCTGAGGTTTTGTGGATTCAGGGGCTTTAATGTATTTTTTAACGTGTATATACATGTATACCTCACTTTCATATGTGAGGTATATATACTGTACATGTGCCATTACCTTTTTTCATAATTTTCGTGGTGCAGGTATCAAAAATCCAACTTCTCATACTGCTGGTCTCAAAAAAATTGCATATTTTCATACTGCAGGTATCAAAAATCACTTACTTTCGTACTGCACATAACAAAAATCACCTATTTTTGTACTGCAGGTATCAAAAATCACGTTTTTTCATATTGCAGGTATCAAAAACATAAACTGTCATACTGCAGTTACCAAAAAAATATCTCATACTGCAGTCTAATTTTGAAATTCTTGGCGGCACCTACAGTACCTACCACTTTAGTTTGGAATTCCCCCTCACCCTTCTTTCTCCGGGCTTGAAGGGGCGCTCAGCCAAAATGTGAGGGAATATTATTCTGGGCTCTGTACAATCTTCAAACATGTTTTTCTCGCGTGCAGTACATGGTTCTGATAACATTTAATTAAATGTTTAAATCACCCATAATCATTTTGAGTGAATACTTTGTTCATTTTTCGACAACACCCGCTTCCCATATAAAATATGAGAATTTTGTTGTTTTAAAATTTCTATAATTCCCATATAATAAAAAAAGACAGTTAAGACACTTAATTTTGAACCAAGAATGTCTTTCAAAACAATGCAATTTGTGTAGTACATGTAGAGTAATACAACTACAGGTAACTGCTATAATTTACCACCTGAAGAAGTTAAAATGATAAAAATTGAATAAAATGTTCAATTAAGTTTCTTTGAATACATTCTGAATTCTTAAGAAAGTGTGGGTGGGGGCAGCAATCTTTTACAGTTGATCTTCCACACCAATAATTTCTTGCCAAAGAGAAAATTAAACTTACTGTGAAATACTCTTCCTGATGAACGGAAGATATTAGTTTCTACACATTTCCTTTCATGTTTCATGAACTTACTTGACCCCAGAACTAGATATTACCATGGAGATACTATTTGCAGTATCTCCATGATATTACTCATTTGTTTTGGAATGACTGGTGCGGCAAATCTGCTTTTGAAGGAAGATGCTACACTCTCACTTCCCTTACAGTTTGTTCATTTCAAAATCTCTGATACTATAGTATGATCAAGAACTTAAGACATCCACAATTCAAGAAAGCTAAATTGCTGATTGACTGTGTCATTTAGGAAACATTGTGTGGTTTTCTGTATGTAACAGCCCATTGGTTTTAAGTCTCAAAATAAGAATAATTCAATAAAACACACTGGTGCGTCATATCTAGCTACAGTGTATTGTTGACAATTTTTTTGATATTTTCTTTCACTTTCTACATACCTGGTCATACCAATAAACGAGAAAATTTGAATCTGATAACCCGCTAGTCTTTGGTCATGTTTGCCCCTTGTCCAGACCTCTAGCCTGATTTAAAAAGGGGGACCCTGGGGTGGTAGATCTGTTGAGGGGCACATTCATGTGCTTTTTTAGGCATGGGTTCCAGGGGCCACTTCAGGCTTAAGCCCCTGGTGAAGTTCTGTGATTTTAGCTATACTTATAACACAGAATGAAACTATTCTCACTCGTAAGGACCATCCATGATCCAAGCCAGACAATTTCTTACTATGCTATCATTCTTTGTTCTGTAGCCATGTAAGGTATTTCATTTATGAAGTAAATTCAAGATGATTAATTTCTTAGAGAATTGTTTTGATTAAAAATAATAATGATTGCTTAAAACTTCTTTTTTTCTGATGAGGGACAGGGTGGAGCCTGGCTGACCAAAAGGGGGTGAGGAGGACCAAAGGAGGGGCAGGAGGACAGCAAAAAAAGAGCTTAAGCCAGGGCACTGTTGCTCCCCCTCCCCTCCCCACCTCCTGGCCAGGTGTGAGGTAATCCTAATCTGTACATGTATTGCAGCAAAATGGTGTTCCAGCTTGTTGTTCCAGCTCAGAGGTTTGAGCTGTCAGCTCATTTTAGTATGGCTCGAATCAAAGTGTGAGCTTGATTATCAGATGCTCAGTGCAAGCATCAGGCCCCCGACACTGGGAAGGGGCTAGAGGGTCTTCTTCCCCCTCCCACCGTGTATAATTTTCAAAGCAGTGATTTTTAAATACATCTAGGCCTTATTTGTGTTAATAATAAAAAGTGATTAAAAAAAACTTCTTTATTAATTGACAACATCAATCTTTCCTCCCAATATGAAACCTGTGTGTTTGTGTGGGGGTAAGAGGAAGGGGGCTGAGCATCAAGTATGCTTGCCATTCCTATAATAATGTGCAGTGCCTCTAAGGAACATGCCACTTCTTGAAAGTGAATTAGTGAATTAAATACAAAAAGCCAACCGTCAGGCGTCCACACAAGCGTTCTTGTCTCCAGAACTTAAATAACTGTACAGTACATCCAATATTGGACCCCTAGGGGAGGGTGCAACATGTTATCAACAACATTATTGCCCTCTTAATATTGTACCTCAGAGGAAGAATCAGCAGATTCCAGAGTTATGATGAAATTTGAGTGTTTCAAGTTTAATAATTCAACAACCTAGTATGGACACACATTCATCAGACTTGACTCTACGTGCAATTACTGTACAATCAGATAACATGATGTCCGGATGTTGCTATGTTTGTCATCCGCATTTAATCAAATCCACGATCCTGGTGCAAGTCAGCTGCCTGAGAGGAATACAAGCTATTGTATTATAAAGCTTTTGTAAACAAAAGGAGAGTGTTATACAATCAATGGGTGGGTGTGTTGCGTTGGTTGTACTATAGTATACTGTACAACACGTGTGGTTTGTGTAGATGTTTTAACAGTTTGGTTCAGATTGAACATTTGTTTGGCCTTAGCCAACGCTCAGCAGGGTTATTAATTAGAATATAGTAGATTATGTTTGCTTTGTTTTACAGATCTATGAACAGCGCTTTAACAAGCCCGCTAGCTTGTAGTCAGATAACATCTGACTATGGTATATGACATAGCTGCTATACACAGTCAGAAAACGCTATATGCCTTATAACATTGAAACTGCTGCATTAGCTTTTCATAGAAATGCACTGTAGATTAATTTTGACTATGCGCTTGGAAAACTAGGCCTTTCCGCGATGATTACAGGTCAAATTTTGACAATGCCTTTTATCGTCATGGATCACTTTTACGTAATACAAAATAGATAGATATACGCAATGATACTATATTAAGACGTTCACTTACCTTTTGTGCTTGAGATTGATCAATAAAACTGAAAAGTTGCGTTTTGTGCAAGAGCCTTCGCTAATATACTGACTTAGTTTCAAACAGTGCCTTGGATGTATCTAATTAGTTGAAAAGTTGTCGAACAATAGAGTGACCGTGAAGTCAACGTGCTCATAGCATTAATTTAAACACTGCGCGCATTTACTGACGAACATTTTGAAGATAGCAGTGACAGCGCTTTGGGTGATATGTACACTAATTGTGTACACATTTCCTAAAGTGAGGGATTTGCGAAGCAATTGGAATGTCATTTCTTCCGTAATTTAGAAGTTTTTTACATACAAAATGTTCATAATTTATTTCTAACTTAGTTTGAAAGATACATTAAAGTTTCAAGATCCTAATAAAATCAAAATCATGCTCGTAGGTACTTTTGTCAGTTTTAAGAAGGGTTTTTGTTTCATGTTTATGTTATTTGTTGTTGTCTGAGTGGTTTCCAACGTTACGAGTGTATCATGCGTTGTTTCACTCAGTATGCAAGTATTGCCTGCAAGTAGTGCGCTACAGAGTGAGTGTTTATCTCACTACAGTAGCTAGCCTGGGGCTAGTTGATATTATGTACAGGCTAGCATAATTTCAATCTTTAAAGCCTGTCGGGCTAAATCAGAATTATATTCCCGTAGGTTTTTGTCAGATGTACATCAGGCTTACAAGTGGAAAGTTCAGTCGGGCTAGTGAAATATGATGGGAGAAAGCCAGATGGACTAGTGATAAACCAATGTTAATTTCTAGCCCTGTTTATAAATAGCTACAGTACTATCACAGAATATACAGTAGGTGAAGAAAATTTGGATACAAGTTGTTAAGTAGTTTACTAATACTAGTATTTTCATTTCGGAAAACGTTTGACCAAAGTATGAGATTCCATTTGCACAAGTCAGTTTGTTCCCTCCTGGCAATTATACGTACATGTAAACCATGTACTACAGTACACTTAAATTTAAAAACTGGATCACAGTTAATCTGTGTGAAAATTGACTGACTGTATAAAGTTAATTAGAGCTTTATAAACTGAAGAAAATAATTTTCTTTTGCTTACATGTGTATTGGTTCATAAACAGATGGGCAATGTACGTTCTTGTAAAGTGTATGTTATACGCCATCTCATTAATTGAACAAAAGATGATTTTATAGGAAGAAGCATTCAAAGAAACATGCAAGAATTGTATTGGATTTGCATTTATGACATCACACTCACAGTGGACACTGTGAGGTCACTCAGGGGTCGAATGTTCCGCTGTTCCGAGAACAGTGCTTTTCATGCATGGACAGTAAATTTTCAAACATCGCTGTTCCGGTGGAACAAGTGTTCTTTTTACAAGCATGTGGCAGCAATGATCAATAACCTAATTTCTGCTCAATAAAAAATGTACTGTATGTTGTTAAGAAGGTTATCATCAAGATAGTTTATTCCAGTAAGAAAAAACTTTTCCCACCTTGCCTGCAATTGTCAGCACAATTAATAGTGAATTTACATATGCAGAGCTACTTGCACTTGTACAAGCCTACGACCAGGGTTCGCGTTAACGACAAATTTGTCATATATTAAGCTATGGCTGAAATTTCTTTCGACACATGTTGTACCTGCGTCGTAAAATTTAAATATAGCATATGAAATTTTATTTTTATTAACTTAATGAAAATCATGAAATCTTACCTCTCTAATTTGATTGAAGTTTTATTTCACACAAAAATGATTTTGAATACTCAGAAATAAAAGAAACATGACTACACTGTACGAGACTAATGGCCAAAAGATTCAAGATGTCCTTACAAGTACTGTACATAAACACATATTGGCTGATATATATATATATATATATATATATATATATATATAGTCAGTATATACATGTACACTGAAGGTAAAAATTTTGATGTTGTTTTGAATGCAGGCTGTCATTTGACAACGATATCATAAGCTAGGATTCTACTTTCATTCACTTTAGCAAGGCAGGCCTACACAAGTATGTGTGTGTTAACAATACTTGCAAGCTTTGCTAACGTGCAGTGCCCCCTGTACATTACAAAGTGCCCTGTACATACGACAGCAAATTGACAAACTACGCCGAAAATCAAAGAGCTTGTCGTAACTAAATACGCCAGACAAAAAATTATAATGCAACGTCTGCCTACGACTGTATGCAACTGGATGCTACAACTGACAAAGTACAGGATTGTAAATTAAGCTAATTTGGAAGAAAGGAATTTATCCTGTTATCAGCAAAAAGGTTGGAACAGTAAAATTTGGCAAAAAATTAAATTTTGACACCTGTCACTTTTCAACAGACTCTTGCAATTTTGAAATGCAATACTTCTAAACAAAAAAAAGATATTAACATGAATTTTACATGAAATTGTCTCTTTTGTCCCCTATCATAAAAATGAAAATAAATATTCAAGGGAATATTCCTTTCAATCAAGATACATGTATCATATTCCAGATTACATGTATCATATTCCAGATTACATGTATCATATTCCAGATTACACATCATATTCCAGATTACACGTATCATATTCCAGATTACATGTGTCATATTCCAGATTACACGTGTCATATTCCAGATTACATGTATCATATTCCAGATTACATGTATTATATTCCAGATTACACATATCATATTCCAGATTACACGTATCATATTCCAGATTACACGTATCATATTCCAGATTACATGTATCATATTCCAGATTACATGTATCATATTCAGATTACATGTATCATATTCCAGATTACACATATCATATTCCAGATTACATGTATCATATTCCAGATTACATGTATTATATTCCAGATTACATGTATCATATTCCAGATTACACATATCATATTCCAGATTACATGTATCATATTCCAGATTACATGTATCATATTCCAGATTACACATATCATATTCCAAATTACACATCATATTCCAGATTACACGTATCATATTCCAGATTACATGTATCATATTCCAGATTACATGTATCATATTCCAGATTACCAAATCATATTCCAGATTACACGTATCATATTCCAGATTACACGTATCATATTCCAGATTACACGTATCATATTCCAGATTACATGTATCATATTCCAGATTACATGTATCATATTCCAGATTACATGTATCATATTCCAGATTACATGTATCATATTCCAGATTACACATATATTTTAGATTACACGTATCATATTCCAGATTACATGTATCATATTCCAGATTACATGTATCATATTCCAGATTACACGTATCATATTCCAGATTACACGTATCATATTCCAGATTACACGTATCATATTCCAGATTACACGTATCATATTCCAGATTGCATGTATCATAATCCAGATTACACGTATCATATTCCAGATTACACATCATATTCCAGATTACACGTATCATATTCCAGATTACACGTATCATATTCCAGATTACATGTATCATATTCCAGATAACATGTATCATAATCCAGATTACACGTATCATATTCCAGATTACACGTATCATATTCCAGATTACGTATCATATTCCAGATTACATGTATCATATTCCAGATTACATGTATCATATTCCAGATTACATGTATCATATTCCAGATTACATGCATCATATTCCAGATTACACGTATCATATTCCAGATTACATGTATCATATTCCAGATAACATGTATCATAATCCAGATTACACGTATCATATTCCAGATTACACATATCATATTCCAGATTACACGTATCATATTCCAGATTTCATGTATCATATTCCAGATTACATGTATCATATTCCAGATTACACATATCATATTCCAGATTACACATATCATATTCCAGATTACATGTATCATATTCCAGATTACACGTATCATATTCCAGATTACATGTATCATATTCCAGATAACATGTATCATAATCCAGATTACACGTATCATATTCCAGATTACACATATCATATTCCAGATTACACGTATCATATTCCAGATTACATGTATCATATTCCAGATTACATGTATCATATTCCAGATTACACATATCATATTCCAGATTACACGTATCATATTCCAGATTACATGTATCATATTCCAGATTACACGTATCATATTCCAGATTACATGTATCATATTCCAGATTACATGCATCATATTCCAGATTACATGTATCATATTCCAGATTACATGCATCATATTCCAGATTACATGTATCATATTCCAGATTACATGCATCATATTCCAGATTACATGTATCATATTCCAGATTACATGCATCATATTCCAGATTACATGTATCATATTCCAGATTACATACATTATATTCCAAAATCTGTTTTCTTCATTCACAAACCTTCCATCTTGATTCTGCAATAATACAAGATTTAGACAAATTAATTTTAATGCCCATTGTACAATTTTTCTTTGAAATTCATTGGACCGTCAGTAAAATAGTGAATTTTTCATGAAATTTCTCATTGAAATAATACTGTAGTCTAGCTACTGCACTCGGTTAATGTACTGTGCACTGACTATACTTGTACACTTGGACAGTCGGTCAGTACTTTACAAGCATGGAATCATGCTGAATTTATTTAATTGGCACTCATATCGCTTTCCTACATCATTTCTTAGTAAAAGGGCAGGGTAAAGACAAAGTAATTGCTTGCTTGCTTGCTTAGTAATCCTTATAGTATATTCTTTTAAAGCTCTGCGGATCTGAATTAGGAGTGCATTGAATAATATCGATTGCCTATTAGTCCGTAAAGAGATATTTTACAAATGGCCTGTATCATTTGTGTAAGTCATCATGACTTTCGCTGTAGGAAAACTTTTGTCTCTGTTAAATGGCAGAATATAGGTTTATGAGAGATTTGGGGAAAGAAATATATAGTACAATATAAAATGTTTTTTGTTCATATTTCTCTGAGGAAAACATTTTCGTTTTGTGAATGCTTAACCATCCTACAGGTAATTCATGTAAGCCCTTCCCTCTTCCCTCCCTTTCTAAACCTAACCTTACTTACCCCCTTCTTTTTTTTTCTGCTTTTCCCACTTTTCTCCCTTACAAACCTTTCATCTCCTCACTATCCTAACTCTTACACCATAATTTATTAACACCCTCTTGGCACATTTGACTGTGACTGTCGCGGTGCCGTTAAACATCAACAAACCAAACCAACCATTAACGTTAGATAAACATCTAAAAAAACATTTGTAATAACCTGAAGCTGAGTCCCCCCCCCCCCCCCTCCCCTTCCCTCGCCCCTTCATCAACCGGTTGTGGCTTTACACTGTTAAGTGCACCTTTTGAATTACACCACTTTCCGTTTTACCTCTCTGGCATTGATCGTTGTTGATCTTCTAGGTCTTGTGTCGCGACATCTTCCTCAGACAACCACTGCATTTATAGGACCATTGATGATTGACATTCTGACATCAAAATGATATGTTGTGTCTTTGTCAATTACACAGTATTTTGTGGTTTTTAATTCTGTTAATTTGGAAGTTTATTACAGAAAATTTATGAGTGACATCAATGTATTTTATAGTGTGAAGTACTGTACATGTATAGTTACATGTATGTATAGTTGTATGTGTATAGTTGTATGTGTATAGTTGTACATGTATAGTTGTACATGTCTACTTGTATAGTTGTACATGTATATAAGATGTATAGTTGTACATGTATATAAGATGTATAGTTGTACATGTATACTTGTACATGTATACAGTAGTTGTACAGGTATAGTTGTACGTGTATAGTTGTACGTGTATAGTTGTACATGTATAGTTGTACATGTATAGTTGTACATGTATAGTTCAATCTTGTCAAAATATCAAGATTGCTCATCTCAGAGAAAGACAAAAAAATTGTTCAAGTTATTAATGGCAATAAATCTACCATATTTAAGAGGGAAAAGAATGGCAACATCATGGTTAATTTTATCGTTACTAAATATTTCACTACACATGAACTGTACTGGTACAGTATGCTGTTTTTCATCCATGCCAGGTAAAGCGTAACCGATATCTCAGTAAATAAACAGATTACTTTTTAAGTGTTTGTTAAATACTCATAAAGATAATGGACAGCAAATTAGCTGGAAATGAAAAAAAAACTAGCACACTTGATATGTAAAAAGTCTATGTTGAACATGACAAGAATAACAATTAAAGGAATGTTCACATGGGTTTTAATTTTTCATATATGATAGATAAAATATGTAGAAACAAAGTGGTGAAAAAACTATGTTAATATATTATTCAGTTTAGAAGTTATAACAATTAAAGAGTAGGAAAATGTTCTAAAAAACACCTCATACAGTATATTTCCTTCAGCTTGGTAATGTCATCAAGGCAATTCCAGCACAGATCTTATGTATGTTTATAAATTTAATCACACTTTTTTACGTTAACGAACAGCATTTTCGGTTCATTATAGAGATATTTTGGAATATATAATTCACAAGAAATCATTTTGGGTTTTTTCTTGGTGTTCATCACATTTACAATGATTACAAAAATTAAAATCATTTCTAAAGAAATACAATAGACGTTTTGTTGAAATTGTCTCTATGACATCACAGATGTTGCCAGTCGGTCACTTTTGTCCAAATGTAAAAAAATATTTAAGATTGTTGTAACTTCTAAACGGAAAAAGATATTAACATAGTTTTTTCACCACTTTGTTTCTAAACTAATTATCTATCATATATGAAAAAATGAAAATCCATTGAAATATTCCTTTAAGTCTCAAGTATGCACAAATATTGTTTGTGCATCTTGACCTATATATCAGCTTGGAATAACAGTTTTCTCCTGGAGTATTAATACTGCAACACTTTGATGTTGACACACTGTACATGTAGCACAAAATTAAAACAAAAAGATTCTCAAATCAATTGCAGGTTGATGGCCTAATTTGTCAAAGACAACTACTGTAAAACCATTTTAAGTACACGTTATTTTCTACGGGGCTTTCGTGATGGTTAGCCAAGGATATAATTTGGTATCATGGATTAACAATTTGGCCTGAAAGTGAATTGAATTGAATCTTTATTTCCACATAGTTCCACATGTACATGTTTAAAGTTTTTTTTACAGAACGAAATTACATGAATATGATATGAATTTAAACAAAGATAATACAAACAATTACACAAGCAAAGTCAAAGGTAGATTGACGAGAACGCACACCAAAGGGTATGAATAAAGTGGAAGACAAAAGAAGTTAAATTGTATTAGGAACATGTGGGGAGACTTAAAAGAAGCAAAGCATATCTGGATTAGGCCACCTAGGAAGGAAATAAGCAGTAAGGAAAACCTAACAAGCAAGAAAAACAAAAGAAATCTAAATCCCTGAAAGAAACTGTCAACTAAAAGATCCTTCCCACTTTCCTCTTCCCTGCCCATCCCCACCCTTCCTACCCTTCCCTACCCCACCCTCCCTACCCTCCCTACCCCACCCTCCCTACCCCTGCCACTACTTATCCATTCCCCATGCTTACCCCCCCTCCACCACCTCCCCAAAAAAAAAAAAAAAAAGAAATGTTATAGAAGACTTATTTTATTAAGCAGCTTGTCCACTGGGCACTTCTGGATTTAAAGGAGACATAAAGTCTGGCCTTTTCTTTATTTAATATGATAGAAATAATAATTATAATCATCTGAAGTAATTTCACATCATACAAAACAATTTAGTATCTATTTTCTAATTAATGAAAACTTTAATTCTGTCAATATAAACTTAAATGGGAGTGGCCATTTTGTTCATACAAAACATGATGACATACACCCAGTACAGATAAGAATAATAATGGTTTCTATATATCAATTTCAAATTTTCAACTTTCTAGCTAAACAATTTTTCAAAGCATGGGTTTATGAATTGTTATTTGTATATATATTAATGATTTAAGCCCTTAGAACTTGTCAAAGCATTTTGAAAAGGAAATTTCAAAGAGAAATATAGAAATTTTACAGAAATACATTATGTGTGCTTCCACATGGCAAATTATATCATCTTTAGCATGATGGGGGAACTTGTCCCCCCCCCCCCCACTTTTTTTACCATATATCAATTTCATTCAATATGCATTTTAGCCTATGGGCAGGAATACAGGAGACAAAGGGGCACTTGCAAAATATAGTGTCACACATTTTTTTTTTTTTTTTTTTTTGAGGGGGGGGGGTTGTATTAATTGGGCTTTTGTTTCGGGATTTCCACTTGGCTCTTGGAAAATTTTGTTCAATAATGTTTATAACAAAATTGCCCCCCCTCCCTCACTTTTCTTAGGCAAATCCCGTCCCTGATTCCAACACAAACTTGGATAACTCGAGAATAAATTATGATTCTATGAAGGGTTTTTGGTAGTTGGTTTATTTTTTGATTTTCTATCAGTATCATACTGTATATCAAGTTACAATATTTGACTGTATGTCTCCTTTAAGAGTTTTTTTGAGGAAAATCAAGTTCTGAAAATTGTGTATGTGTGTGTGACATGTACAGTTTGTCAGATTATATACTAGTTGCCTAATGGGCAGACTTAACAAAATTAGGTCAGCCCAGCTCTGCATTTTGATCTTCACAGACATCCAAGTGATTGGTCTATCATTGATTTATGTAACACTTGCACATGTATGTACAAGAAGTATTCAAAGCACACATAAATTGCCTGTGAGACAACTTAATTAAAGGAATGGACATGTAGCAGATTTTAGATATAGAACATGTATGTGAAAGAGCATGAAATTTTGAGTAGAATAGTTTTAAAATTTTTAAAAAGCTTATTTAGTTTTCAAGTTACCTGCATGGCAGCGTTCATATCTGAATTTATTTATGGGACGATGCTTTTCCTTTAATTGTAAATGAGTTATGTCACACTCTCATTGTTTAAGCAATTGTTAATGGTTTTACAGACAATTTGTTTTTGCATATATCATAAAATTTCTTCATGTTGTTAACCATGGTCAGATTTATAAAAAAAATGAATGATATGTTTTCAAAATAGTATCTGTACTTTCTTGAGTCTTTTTGCACTCCCTGACATTCATTAGGTTGCACTGTAAAATCACACCAGGGAGTTCATCACACACTCTCAGAAAATATTCCGCTCAAATGCAGAGGTATAATAAAACAGTACATGCACAAAATGTGTCGACTGCTTCTGATTTGAGTAAAGAAACATTTTGCAGTTAATTCACCAAGAAGTTATATGTAAAATGTGTTTCAAATCTTCATCCTTTATGAGGAAGAAGAGGGGTTGAATGAAAATGGTTTTGTTCTGTACACAGAAGCTTTCAGTGGAAAGTGAAATTGATACACAACTACATGCATATGCACAAAGCAATTGAACCAAACACTAATGGCATAAATAACTACTCACAAAAAGGATGGAGCCCATGAAAGGTTACAATGAAACCAGATATAATGTAGATTGCAAAAATAGTAAATGCCACACAATAAAATTCAAGAAATCTATTTCAAATTGTCTAGCTTCTAAGAATTAATTGATCCTTTGTATGGGTGTATGCATTTTTATGTGCTTATGATGGTGAAGGTTCAAAACCTTGTAACTTCATGTCAAACATTTTCTGAAGAAGAAAATTTCAAAGAGATTTCTAAAGAAATACATCATGTATGCTAGCACATACAGTAGGGCAAATTAGGTCATCATTGGTATGATGTCAACACAAATGTAGACAAAATGGATGCATCCATGTCACAACTTAAAACTTAAGAATGGAATCAGATTTTACGATGGTGTTTTTAGTACTGTACTTTTTCAATTCTCTATCACATATATTAGTTATCAGAAGTTGTTGCATGTGTGTGTAAAGGCTAGAGGCCTATTTATAATGAGAGAAATAAACTAACGAGCTAGAAAGGCGGGAAGCCTATTCATAATGAGTGAAATAAACTAACCAACTAGAAAGACGGGAGGCCTATTCATAATGAGAGAAATAAACTAACGAGCTAGAAAGGGAGGCCTATTCATACTGAGTGAAATAAACTCGCGAGTTGGAAAGGCGGGAGGCCTATTCATACTGAGTGAAATAAACTAACGAGCTAGAAAGGGAGGCCTATTCATACTGAGTGAAATAAGCTTACGAGCTAGAAAGGCGGGAGGCCTATTCATAATGAGAGAAATAAACTAACGAGCTAGAAAGGCGGGAGGCCTATTCATAATGAGAGAAATAAACTAACAAGCTAGAAAGGGAGGCCTATTCATACTGAGTGAAATAAGCTAACGAGCTAGAAAGGCAAGAGGCCTATTCATACTGAGTGAAATAAACTAATGAGCTAGAAAGGGAGGCCTATTCATAATGAGTGAAATAAACTAACCAGCTAGAAAGGCGAGAGTCCTATTCATAATGAGAGAAATAAACTAACGAGCTAGAAAGGCAGGAGGCCTTTTCATAATGAGAGAAATAAACTAAACTAGAAAGGAGAAGGCTGAGAGAAATAAAAAGGGAGAAGGCCTATTCATAATGAGAGAAATAAACTAACGAGCTAGAAAAGAGCCTATTCATTAGAAATAAACTAATGAGCTAGAAAGGGAGGCCTATTCATAATGAGAGAAATAAACTAACGAGCTAGAAAGGCGAGAGCATATTCATAATGAGTGAAATAAACTAATGAGCTAGAAAGGGAGGCCTATTCATACTGAGTGAAATAAGCTAACGAGCTAGAAAGGCAGGAGGCCTATTCATACTGAGTGAAATAAACTAATGAGCTAGAAAGGGAGGCCTATTCATACTGAGTGAAATAAGCTAACGAGCTAGAAAGGCGGGAGGCCTATTTTTACTGAGTAAAATAAACTCACAAGTTAGAAAGGCTGGAGGCCTATTCATAATGAGAGAAATAAACTAACGAGCTAGAAAGGCGAGAGCCTATTCATAATGAAGTGAAATGAGCTAGAAAGGAGGTAATGAGCTAGAAAGGAGGCCTATTCATACTGTGTGAAATAAGCTAAGTTAGAAAGGCTATTCATAATGAGAAAGAAAGGGAGGCCTATTCATACTGAGTGAAAAAATAAACTCATTCAAGTTAAACTAACGAGCTAGAAAGGAGACCTATTCATAATGAGAGAAAGAAATAAACTAAGGCGAGAGCATAGCTAGAAAGCTAGAAAGGGAGCCTATTCATAATGAGTGAAATAAAATAATGAGCTAGAAAGGGAGGCCTATTCATACTGAGTGAAATAGCTAGAAAGGCGGAGGCCTATTCATACTGAGTAAAATAAACTCACAAGCTAGAAAGGCGGGAGGCCTATTCATAATGAGAGAAATAAACTAACGAGCTAGAAAGGCGAGAGCCTATTCATAATGAGTGAAATAAAGTAATGAGCTAGAAAGGGAGGCCTATTCATACTGTGTGAAATAAGCTAACGAGCTAGAAAGGCGAGAGGCCTATTCATACTGAGTAAAATAAACTCACAAGTTAGAAAGGCGGGAGGCCTATTCATAATGAGAGAAATAAAAAGGCAGGAGGCCTATTCATACTGTGTGAAATAAGCTACTGTGTGAAATAAGCTAACGAGCTAGAAAGGCGGGATGCCTATTCATACTGAGTGAAATAAACTAATGAGCTAGAAAGGGAGGCCTATTCATACTGAGTGAAATAAGCTAACGAGCTAGAAAGGCGGGAGGCCTATTCATACTGAGTGAAATAAACTAACAAGCAAGAAAGGCGGGAGGCCTATTTATAATGAGAGAAATAAACTAAAGAGCTGGAAAGGCGAGAGCCTATTTATAATGAGTGAAATAAACCAATGAGCTGGAAAGGGAGGCCTATTCATACTGAGTGAAATAAGCTAACGAGCTAGAAAGGCGGGAGGCCTATTCATACTGAGTGAAATAAACTAACGAGCTAGAAAGGCGGGAGGCCTATTCATATTGAGAGAAATAAACTAACAAGCTACAGTAGCCTATTCATAAAGAGCGGAGGCCTATTCATAATGAGAAATAAATAAACTATTCATAACGAGCTAGAAAGGCGAAGGCCTACAATGAGAGAAATAAATTCATACTGAGTGAAATAAACTAAGGCCTATTCATACTGAGTGAAATAAACTAACGAGCTAGAAAGGGAGGCCTATTCATAATGAGGATATAGACTAATGAGCTAGAAAGACAGTAGGCCTATTTATAATGAGTGAAATAAACTAATGAGCTAGAAAGGCGGGAGGCCATTCATAATGAGTGAAATAAACTAAGTATCAAGCTAGAATATTGGACTTATCTCTTTCAAAGAATCAACCCTCAATTTGTCCACAGATCTACTGTACTGTACAATAACACAGAATGATTCACTGACATTGGTCACAGAGGTTGGCTTTCTGCATCACACCTTCTTCTTACTCTGCTCTTGAAAAAAAATGCACATTGTCTCATTGAAGTGATGGTCACTGTCCAACCCTTACAAGCCAGGCTGATTATTGAAGAGTCCTCTGTCTTCTTCTGATCAGCATAGTCGGGTTCGTTCCTCTTTAGTGACCCGGTGGGCCACCATGCTGCATATATGTTTGAATTGGCACACTTGCCGCAGGTTGATTAACCCTTACTCTACCAACACTTTTTGAAAACGCGCTTGGGAGGCAGAGAAAGATGGGGCACCCAAAATGGCGATAATATTGCGCGTGGTAGAGTAAGGCTTAAGGATGTTAAATGTCTGTCCTTGGTAGGGTACCTCACCTTATGCCTGATTGGTTAGATAAAGCTGATGAGTGTTAATGCACAATGCCTCGGTAGGGTACCTCACCTTATGCCTGATTGGTTAGATAAAGCTGATGAGTGTGAAGCACAATGCCTCGGTAGGGTACCTCACCTTATGCCTGATTGGTTGGATAAAGCTGATGAGTGTGAATGCACAATGCCTTGGTAGGGTACCTCACCTTATGCCTGATTGCTTAGATAAAGCTGATGAGTGTTTAATGCACAATGCCTTGGTAGGGTACCTCACCTTATGCCTGATTGGTTAGATAAAGCTGATGAGTGTTAATGCACAATGCCTATCTACTTCCATCCTGGTTCAAATCAATTATGGATAAGTATCTTAAAGATCCAAGGAGTGTTTCTTGTGGTAATTTGTGGATTTTGTCCATATCCAATTAAATCTCTTGATCAGTATTTCATGGATTTAATGCCAATGAAAGTTTGTTTTCTCACCGAGTGCTCTCAAAATTCATGTGTGTGCAATTTCTACACATTTATGGTCAGCTTGGTACGGTATGTACAATGGCGACAAAAAAATTGGGCCTATGTAAGCTTAAAGCTTGATATTTTTAGCTGATAATGTATCCTATGCCTAGGAGGATGTGGCTAATACTGAAATCTTGGTCTATGTGTATAAATGCCTCCATGGTACATGGCCTGGTTACCTATCATCCTGCCTTTCTTCCCACCAGCCCTCACGCTCAAACCTTTGCTCATCACTTGACGTAACTCGCCCCATGGAACCGAACTCTTTTAAGCTGCTCAAGTCTGCATCAAATTGCACCTTTTTCCCATTTTGCTTCAAAAAACTGGAATGCACTCACTGTTTCCATCAGAGAATCTGACTCTTTAGGCAAATTCAAAAAGTGTTTGAAGTATTATTTGTATCTAATCTAATGTTGTTTTTCTCTACCACTGTATTTTCATTTCATGTTATGCTTTATTTGTACTTTGTTGTTATTATGTTTCTCCATATGCACTGCATTCTTGATGTAGTGGCGCTTTATAAATGCCTTATATGTATGTATGTATGTAGTAATGTATAACTATGAGCATTGGACTATAATGTTAGTGTAATAATAAACCCCTTTTTAAAACATATACTAATGTTACACTTACCTAACAACAAGTAAGATGCAACGTAATAACTGGTTTTTGAATTATTACCAAATTAACCATAAAATGATTTCCGAACAATGAAAAGACCCCATCTCCAAGAAAAGCTTATTGGGTGATCACGTTTACAAGAAAAAATAGTAACGAAATAAATTTCCTGTGGATTTATTCAGTCCTAACAACCGGCTGATTACACTACACACCTGCATGTACAGTTTAGGCTTATGTGCATGTTTGGAAGTGGAGCAATCCTATAACTACTCAAATCCAAGAAGGCTGTCTCATTGTTTGTGTACATACAGTATACTGTAGCCTACAAGACACCCTGGATTAAATTGTGGACTCAAATAAAATACGCCCTCATTGTTTGGTCTAGTGCTCCTTCAATATAGCCACAGATACTGAGCGACGCCAGTCTGTGGACATTGGCCCAACATAAATTGATTGATTGATTGATAACTGTCCTTTCCTCTTCTCTTTGTGCAGGTGCCCCAACAGCAGCTCCGTCAGGATTATTAACAGACTCTCCGACCACTTTCATTCCAAGCGATGATGATTTTGCGTAAGTACAAATATTTGGATTGATGATTTAATGACATAAATAAGTTTGAAGTGGCATGTGAATGATGTTCATCAATTTATTCTATAGGGGTGTCTCAGCTTATATCACGAGGTCACATGACTTTGTTTACATTGCCATTTTATCGGTCAAAACCACTGTCGTCTGCTGTACACTTAATTAGACTTACATACGTTTGCATGTTATTATATAAGATTATTTTTGTAAGATATTTATGCTGGAATCCTGCTGTGCCATTGGTTGCACTAATAGATGTGTGCAGGGAATAAAAAGATATTTTCTCGATTTCCATCTGATCCTGATCGACGTTCTAAGTGGGTTTCTGCTGTACGATGCAACAACTTTCAACCTATGGTACTACTTCACACACTAGGATTTGCAGCGAGCACTTTATATACTGTAGGGTATGTAGGCTTTGTCTGAGTAACGAACAATCAGATGGCGTTAACGTTAAAGTTACTCTTCGTATGCCCAGTGAAAATATAACTCACGGAAGGAAAATATGAAAAAAATCGGAAGGAAGCAAAAGAATTGCAATCAGTAAAATTGGCTGAAGTGGTACTGGTAGGATAGCATGTAGTATGTTTGTTGTATGTGTGATGTGACTGAGCTGTGTGAAGCGCATGAAACGCAACGAAGCCGCTGCCCTGCAAAATGGAGTCCAGTTGAGTTAGAGTCACGTGATGAAATCTCTCTATTGTAGTATTTATGGTTCCTTAAAGAAGTTTGAAGGTGTTATTAGAATTACTCCGATTATAGAAGATGCATGTTTGAGATCTGGAATAAAGACACATGAAAGCTCTAGGGGTATGGGACAAGGTAGCACAGAACTAAATAGGTATTAATGGGCCAGCCCAAAATGAGATCCTCCAGAGAAAAGGTTAATAAGAAATTCATAAGTTGAGAAATTTTCAGAGAAGGGATAGGTCTTGACTATGCATGTCCAAACTGGGCAAGATCTGCTGTACAATAACATACATGAGGAACTAATAACATTCATGAGGAACTAATAACATTCATGAGGAACTAATAACATTCATACGGAACTAATAACATTCATATGGTAGTAATTTACCGTGGATCCATACCAAAAGTTGAGTCATTCAACAAGCGTGCACAACATCTTTTCACTTCATAGCACCTTTCCAGCCTCAGATGAAAAAGGGTCAAAATCTTTGGTGACCTCCCTATTGAGATTACGCTCAATCCGAAATTTTTGTATGTACATTGGAAAACATGTATCAAGTCTTTCGCGTTCTGTTATAAAAAGAACTCCAAGCATGACTCTTTTTATCATAGGGCACAGATGGGGCAAATGATTAGTTCTGTGCTACCACAATCTGGTCAATATCAGCTTTTCTTCATCTGTTACTTCATCAATCAAACATTTCCATTCATCTGTAACTCCATTAATCAAAGATGAATTTTGCTATCACCACATTTATTGACAACATTCTGAAGGCTTCAAATACCAGTTCTTTGTCAGAAGTGTACATGTACCTCTTTGGAATACCTCCCCACAACAGTTCTTGATCAAACTATCAGCTACATTAACTCCTTTCGTGTAGCTGTCTCTCAATGGATACACGTACCTCCTGTACATTGGATTAAAGGAATGTTCCCATGGATTTTCATTTTTTCATAGATAGAGAAAATGTTTAGAAACAAATGTTAATATCTTATTCCGTTTAGAAGTTACAAACATTTAAAGTATTTTTGAATTTGGACAACGGTGACTGATTGGCAACATCTGTTATGTCATAGAGACAATTTTAACAAAACATCTTTTGTATTTCTGTAAAAATGATTTGGACTTTTTTTTTCTCATTGTAAATGTGATGTACACCAAGAAAAAAACAAAATGCTTTCTTGTAAATTATATATTGCACTATAATATACTATATACTATTATTTTGTTATAATGAACCAAAAATGCTGTTCAATAATGTAAAACAAGTGTGATTAAATTTATAAGAAATACATAAGAACTATGCTGGAATTGCCTTGATGACATCACCATAGGACATATACTGTACAAGGTGTTTTTAAGATCATTTTTCTACTCTTTAAATTTGCTATAATTTCACCCCAAAGTGCATTAACTGTCTCCGGCTGCTTTTATACAGTATATCTTTTTAACCTACTGTACACCACACTTGTTTTTATGGATTATCATTTGTTGCTAAACATGTCTATTATCAATTCACCCATGTTGACTGCACAACTGTTGACTTTTCTCCATGATGGTTCCTATAGCCGTTTTGGAGAAATATACTGAAGACAAGAGGATGATGCCCTTGTGTAATTGCATCCAACTAAATTACAGCAAATCAAATTTCCCAACTGTTTTATTACATAATAATGGGAAGAATTCATTCACATGTTTTGTTGGATTTTCCTCTTTTAATACACAAAATGTGATAATATTGAATATAAAAATTATATTGAGTATTTGCATTGTCATGACCCATGCATTAAATCCCTGTAATGCACAACCTTGAGTATTTGGTTTGGTCCATTTTTACAACAGGTGAATTTCTTAATAAAGCAACCAAGAAAAAATGTACCATAATGTAAACTTTTTTCCTTTTTCATTTTTTGTTGTTATTTTTTATGCATTTTAAACAATCTAACACAGAAATTTAATAAAAAGATCAATGTTTTGGCATCGTGTATCTATGCGTATTTATAAACACTCCGCCTTAACATTAATTTTTAATGCTCTATATTAGCGTGTCTTACAACGTGTTTAATAGATTATCTCACCCGGGATTTCCCCAAGTGTTCCGTAATTCTTCAGGGTATTCATTCTCTGCAGAATATTATTCAACCTCATCTTTCTGCACCCAGTTCTTTATGGAATGCCAGTTGGGCAAATATTAAGTGATAAATCTTTCCTTTGTTGATAAAATTATTTTTAGTTTATGACAGAAAACTCTTATCGTTGATACATTTTTCATCGGTATATGTTTCATGAATTTATCGACGAATTAGCGATGAATTCATCGATGGAAAACGTCAAATTGCAGGTGCTATTTCACTCTCTTTTTATCATATATTAGTTGTAAATGTTTTATCATTGACTAAAAATTATTCTATCAACAAAGAAAAAGATTGATTACTTATTATTTGCCTGATTGGCATTCCACAACTCCAGTAGTTATCACCTTATCAATTTAACCTAAAATATTTACAATATTATATTATATGACAAAACAAGAGTTAAATAGTGCCTGCTTTTTCATGTTTTCCTTGAAAAATTAATCAATGACTTCATTGCTAATTTCATCGATAAAACATTTATCCATGAAAAAGTTACCAACGATAAGAACATTTTTCATCGCAGACTTCAAATAATTTTATCAAAAAGAAAAGGTTTATCACTTATTATTTACCCGATTGGCATTCCATAGTTCTCGTACTGACTGTGAACTGTCAAGTACATACGGAACATTTCTGATTATACCCTAGGCATTTGCACCGTGTGGTAATTGCTTTTTTGATCACGTAAAAGGAAAAACAAAGATGTAATTGAAGTTATCACTTTATGAGTAACTTTGCTAGAATAGGTATTTAGAAAATTGTGGGGGAGAGTAAAAGACGCAGGAAGAGACCTTTAAAAATATTAGAGATGTTTTTGAAATTTTTGTCCTGATTTGATGCTCTTTGAGGAGTAAAGAATCTTCTGGTGTACATGCAGGTTGCATTAGAAACACGTACTGTGTGTTTCTTTGATTGTCCTCTTATCTTATCCAATGCACTTCTGGTGTACATGCAGGTTGCATTAGAAACATGTACTGTGTGTTTCTTTAATTGTCCTCTTATCTTATCCAATGCACTTCTGGTGTACATGCAGGTTGCATTAGAAACATGTACTGTGTGTTTCTTTAATTGTCCGCTTATCTTATCCAATGCACTTCTGGTGTACATGCAGGTTGCATTAGAAACACGTACTGTGTGTTTCTTTGATTGTCCTCTTATCTTATCCAATGCACTTCTGGTGTACATGCAGGTTGCATTAGAAACATGTACTGTGTGTTTCTTTGATTGTCCTCTTATATCTTATCCAATGCACTTCTGGTGTACATGCAGGTTGCATTAGAAACACGTACTGTGTGTTTCTTTGATTGTCCTCTTATATCTTATCCAATGCACTTCTGGTGAACATGCAGGTTGCATTAGAAACACGTACTGTGTGTTTCTTTAATTGTCCTCTTATCTTATCCAATGCACTTCTGGTGTACATGCAGGTTGCATTAGAAACACATACTGTGTCTTTCTTTGATTGTCCTCTTATCTTATCCAATGCACTTCTGGTGTACATGCAGGTTGCATTAGAAACACGTACTGTGTGTTTCTTTAATTGTCCTCTTATTTTATCCAATGTACTTGACAGGAGAAATCCTCCGAGGAGAATTCAGTCATGTTGTCAGCGTCCTAGAAAGATATTTCACATTTGGAGGGGGAGGGGGAGATTTTTTTTGTCCCAACAAACCTATCAACTGTATATCAGTCTCTTACAGTATATTTAAAAACTATTTGTAAATGTTGTAGTAGGAAGTTTGTAAAGTTATTTTAAATTTTGGAGAGAATAAATGGCAACATTTCAAAAAAAAAAATTGAAAGAAAATTTTCTGAAAATCATTGAAAATGTTCACAAAATCAATGAAATTTTTTCGAAAATGCAGGTACTGTAGTTTCTCAAAAGTTGAACAAAATTAAGAAAGAAAATAAGAAAAGATTGAAAAAATGTGAAGAGAATCTGACTCTTCAAAATCAATTCATCGGACCGTCTTTAATCGGGGAGGGGGAGGGGCGGAAAATGGTACTTGGTATCTAATACAATCATCAATCAATCCTCTAATGCTGTCATAATTGACCCACATTACTTGTAAACAGTGGCGTAGTCAAAGGGTGGTCAGAGGGGGTGATTGCCCCACCAATATTCCTCAATATTCCATTTTTTTGGTTCAAAATTAGTACCGTTTGTCAGCAGGGACCTTATTTTGTATCCTGTCGGTTTATTTCTGTCACTTGCCCCACCAATATGGAAATTCTGGCTATGCCACTGCATGTAAGTCTAACATACGTCATTGTAATTGGCTTTGCAAATGAAATAGGACTCAAAATTGAGTAAATCTCTGTCATAGATGAATTGCACAAAAACAAATATATGAAAGTAAGAAAGCAACAATATGTTACCAGGGTCTGAAAACAGATTTTAGTAGATCAGTATACTGTACCCGTAGTACTGCATGTGCTTTCTGATAAATGATCAGGCCATCCTTTAGAAAAACTCATTGGGAGTAGCCCCATCAAAATTGTCACCAACTCAAATCAAATTACTATTTTTTATCTGAAATAATAGCGCTTTAGTGTATAAAAGGTATGAACAACCGACCCACTTTTTCGTAACAACTGGGTCACTCCAAGCAAACAATTTTTAAAAATTGGCCTCGACATCTTCATCCTTTCATCCTTAACCAACATAAATGAAAGATATTATGTTTTATTATATTTGTCCAGGGATGCCCGAGATGGGATGGGGAAGGGGGACTTCCATATATGAGGTATATATATGTGCCACCTGAGCAGTTGTCTTTTTGTACGATTAAAAAAATGTTTCTAACATTCTTTTTTTAATTTTTATTTTTAGTAACAAAATTAGCCTTTTTTTTATCATTTTCATAGTGCAGGTCCCAAAAAATAAGGTTTTACTGTGTTAATTTTGTACTGCTGGTTCATTTTTACATTATTTTTTGTTGAATACTCATACTGCAGGTATCAAAATTGACTTCTTTCATACTGCAGGTATCAAAATTGACTTCTTTCATACTGCGGGTGTCAAAATTGTATAATTTCATACTGCAGTTACCAAAAAATATGTCATACAGCGGGTATGTTTTTCGGCTGGTGGGCTGCACACCCCTACCACTTTTTGTATGAATCCTCCTCCCCCCCCCCCCCCCCATCCTTCCCGGGGTAGGGATGCTGTCATTATCCCAGATTTGACTTTCCTTCCTCGATCCTCCCTATTCCTCACCTAAAAACCTTTTCTTTGCTCTCTTTTTGCTGAAGTAGATTAGTACATGTACAGCATGTACTAGTATCGTGAGTGACCTGAATTTCAACCACCCTGAATTTCATCCACTCCTTATGTTACCCATGCACGTTACCAAAGTTTGACCAAATTGTAACGATTACCAATTGTTGATTATTCTCCATTTTCACTAAATAGATGCTTCATAAGTTGATTGTGCATTTAGAATACAAATTTATTGAAGTTTTCGACCAGTACCAAAGATCGTACTGTACATATTAATGTAAGTTCTACTCATACATCTGCTGGCTATTATTAGACATGTTTAACACACAGTGGTTGAAATTCGGGTCAGTCACAGAATGTTCAAATTGACTGAAAGGTTTCAAAACTAGGATATATTTCTACAGATAATTCAACAAAACAGCACCGCATATCTTGAATCGATCATCATACATTGTTAAGAGGATTGGAGAATAAGTTGGAACACATTGATGAGTCAATATTATATTATCATTTTACAAAATATCACAAATTTGCTCCTTAACCCTTACTCTACCAGCACTCTTTTGAAAATGCGCTCAGGAGGCAGGGCCAAAGACGGGGCACCCAAAACGGCGATAATATCGCCGCGTGGTAGAGTAAGGGTTAATCAAGGCGTGATTATTGAAGGGTCCTCTGTCTTCCAGGCAGAAAGGTCGGGCCCCTTCGGCTTTCTTGGCCCGCTGGGCCGCCCACCGGGATCATGCTGCCTATATTTTCGGGTTGGCGCATATGTCGCGGGTTGATTAACCCTTACGCTACCAGCACTCTTTTGAAAATGCGCTCGGGAGGCGGGGCCAAAGACGGGCACCCAAACGGCGATAATATCGCCGCGTGGTAGAGTAAGGGTTAATCAAGGCGTGATTATTGAAGGGTCCTCTGTCTTCCAGGCAGAAAGGTCGGGCCCCTTCGGTTTTCTGGGCCGCTGGGCGCCCACCGATCATGCTGCCTATATTTTTGGGTTGGCGATATGTCGCGGGTTGATTAACCCTTACTCTACCAGCACTCTTTTGAAAATGCGCTCGGGAGGCGGGGCCAAAGACGGGGCACCCAAAACGGCGATAATATTGCCGCGTGGTAGAGTAAGGGTTAAGCGGTTGAAATTTGAACCTATCATTCTACTGTATGTGATGTCTGATCTAGATCTCATCAAAATAAACCTTCATTGTTAATGCACATGCTGCTGCAGATTCATAAATCTAGTAAAAAAGACTTAAAATAAGAAAGTGTCATTGACAGTAGATGCTGCAGATTCATAAATCTAGTAAAAAAGACTTAAAATAAGAAAGTGTCATTTACAGTAGATGCTGCAGATTCATAAATCTAAAAAAAAAAAATACTTAAAAGAAGAAAGTGTCATTTACAGTAGATAATAATTGCAAAAAAAATAAATATGAAATGCATTTGATTATTGAAGTAGAACATTTGTCCTATCTGACGTCTTTGCTATATATCCAGAACATGACCACCATACTGTACATCATACCTATTTTAATGTATTAATTTGACTTTGTTTATTACTTTGTCATAACATTTTTTCATGCAAATGAATATTATTCATCATTCAAGAAGAAACAGGGTTTGGAAAAACCACTCGCCTGCTTGCCATAGGCGAGCAAAATATAATCATGGCGAGTAGAAATATGATTATGTACCGTGGTACTCGCCACACTTAATTAAACCTCGCCAAGTTTGGCGTGTGACTTTTTTTGTATTTTTCCATCCCTGAGAAAAACGCAAT
>JAIGNY010000032.1:130000-227500 GCA_020152595.1 Chiridota heheva
ACATCCTGTAACAACCGGTGCATCTACTAAGGTCCCAGTTACAGGAGGCTTCAATGTCGTCACTTTCTTCGCTATCATCATTCTCTTAGCGTGTATCGGAGGAGTTGGTTTCTGCGGGTTTAAATTATATAAGAATAGACAAGGGGGTGATAGTTACCAGACTTTATAGGAGGTGTAGGTGTTGGGAGGGGTAAATGGGGTGGGGGTCATGATAGGGTGAGGGGTTGGTTGGTTAGATTTTCAAGTAGATTTTGTTCATAGGCAGAAAGGAATGGAGGATAGGTTCGGGTGGATGGGGAAGGTTGGTTTGTTAGGGGAGGGGAAGGTTAGGTACTTTGGGAAGGGGTAGCCTAAGTAGTTAGGAGAGGGAAAGAATGTTTAGTGGGTAGTTCTATGTACAGGTAAATTAAAGTATATTGAGTTTGGGAAAACGTTTTGGTTAGAGGTATGGGTCAAGAAAATAGAAAAAATACTGACTGTAGTGCATTAGCAGTGGTTCTACTCCCAACATATTCTGTGATAATACCAGGTGTGTCTTTGATGTGGTATTTCAAACTGCCTGACCACTCATTATTTTGTCTTTAGCGTTGTCTGCAATGAAGTACAGTATGCTAGCTAGCTTGTTAACTCACAGTTGCGAAGGATCTCAAATCAGTAGATGAGAAAGTGTGTGTACAGTATACCGTCAAGTTTCAGTGTACGCTTGGTTATACTGTACATGAGGACTGTGCTGGTTGAATAACTGATGTGTAAGTTTCAGTGTTTGGTAAGAGAATTGGAATACATGAGGATATATTCTGATAAAAAAATCAAAGCAGGTCATCTGTATGCAATTTATAGACACAGAGAATCGTAGAAAATACTTTCTTATTATTCTTTCACCTCGAGATATCCAGCTACAGAAGTAACATTGAGGAAACTGCAATGGTTGTGCCCAGCGTACAGAGTGTAATCGTATAATGTAAGGAAGATGTCAAAATTAGGGGGGGTTGGGGATCAAAGCAACATAGTTCCGTTGCAAAGTTTTCAATTTGAGTGGAACAACATTAATTGAAGAGTAAACGTGGACCTGACTATATTCAGTACTGAATGATAAACAAATATGGTCCATTCATATGGGGGTTAAGCATAAGCCACAGTGTATTTTAAGGGACATGTGTCTTCTCCTTAAGGACATACTGTAGTACCAATACAGACATGCCAATAAGCAATTTAAATTGAATTGTTTAGTACTTAATTGTCAAGTACCATTACAGGGATACAGGATTTAAGTTTAACTGTGAGTTTGATTACAGTAGCTTACATTCATATTAAACCCTATTATAACCTTTCATTGACATCAATGACATACATGTAAGTTCATAAGGGTGTGTTGTGTCAACAAGAGACAGTTTAAAGTTGAATCATTTTGTTTTATGTAAACAAACAAACTAATACAGATTTTAGATATTGCTTTGACGCTTTTGGCGGTTGAAAAGTACTTGAAATAAGTGGCCTTCATTTGACAGGTCATATTGAGGTTGAAATCAGCAATACCTTTCTTTGTAGGTGAATTAACTGAATTCACAAGGCTTTTTTTGAACAAGGTCAAATATACAACCAGCAGGTCAAACTTCTGATCTGAATCAGATTTCTTGCTCCATGCCGAAATCCTGAAAAGTCGTGGAAAGAGTTAAGCGTGAAAAGATACAGATTTTGACAATTTGAATTATCTTTTTGTAAAACGAAGGCATTTTTTGTTTGTAACCAATTCAAACCGTTTCTTCTTTACTCTGTAAAGCAATATAAAGCATGAAAAAGTGATGTAGGTCAAAATTCATAACACTTCTGATCCCTGTTTTAAAATGGAATGTGCTGCCCTTTGATCCTTCATTAAGTATGTTTAATCTTTAGGCTGGTTTTCTGGGAGTAAAGAACATTATGGACTGCAGAATGATGCTTTATCATTACCACTCAAAAAATTTGCATGAATTGAAAATATGAATATTCAGTAGTAATGGCCTCACAGTCCTTGGAAGGATACAGTAGGTTAGAACATCCTCACATTGTGGTGTGTGTGGTACAGTATATATGTGTCCATTGTGGTGATTTTGTGAGACATTAAGTATTTTTCTTACATTCCTTATTATTTCTGCTGTAGAAAGCTCCAATCATAACATATATTTTATTTTGTATTTTCTTAATATTCAATTTTCTTAGGTGCAATATTTCAGCAATTTAGAATATCTTTGCCTCGTATTACCAAAACAATTTCCCACAACAACTATCAGATCATATCAACTTTTCCATGCATATTATATTTTAGAAACTTCAAATACACTTAAATAGCACTTTGTTCATTTTTCTACACTTTTATTAAATACCTGTATTTTTAGGAAGTATTTAGTTTTTTGTTTTCCTTTCTTAAATTTTTTGAAGATTTTTTTTTGCTTAATTTTTTGAAGAATTTTATTTTCCTTTCTTAAATTTTTTAAAGAATTTTTTCTTTCCTTTCTTAATTTTTTTAAAGAATTTTGTTTTTTTAATCTTACCTACCAATATTCAACTTACATTTTAGTGTTGAGAAATCAAATTTCTTAAGAACTTTATATTTTCAAGTTTCTTTTTCGAGGCTTTTTTGTTATTGCTTAAACACTAATCACTCCCTTGTGCAAAAAGACCATTTTGGCTCAGATATTTTTGAAGCTACAAATCCAGAAACAAACTGAAACAAACAAAGTGTGCTGAATGTATCTATGTGCTGATGACGCTTAGAGCTAATGTTAGCAACATTTCTTCTTTAAGAAATTTATTTTGAATTTTCTTATTTTAAAACTATTTTGTTATTATAAGATAATCACTGCCTTTTAAGTCGTGCATGAACAAGATCTGATAACATGGCCATAGGAGCCTTTGGGGCATGGCCCCTAATAATTTACAAATTGGTAGAATAAGTTGATATATTCTAAGCTAAACAATGCCATATCAAAAAGGTACGTCTCAGCCCCTCCAATAATCTAAGGTCTCCTATGGTCCTGGTTGAAAACCATGAACATAACAGAAAGGGGCAGGGTGTCACTGCCCAACATGGGCAGGGTGTCACTGCCCAAAATGGGCAGGGTGTCACTGCCCAAAAGGAGGTGTCACTGCCCAAAAGGGGAAGGGTGTCACTGCCCAAAAGGGGCAGGGTGTCACTGCCCAAAAGGGGAAGGGTGTCACTGCCCAAAATGGGCAGGGTGTCACTGCCCAAAATAGGCAGGGTGTCACTGCCCAAAAGGGGGTGTTACTGCCCAGAAGGGGAAGGGTGTCACTGCCCAAAATGGGAAGGGTGTCACTGCCCAAAATAGGCAGGGTGTCACTGCCCAAAAGGGGGTGTTACTGCCCAGAAGGGGAAGGGTGTCACTGCCCAAAATGGGCAGGGTGTCACTGCCCAAAATGGGCAGGGTGTCACTGCCCAAAAGGGGGTGTTACTGCCCAAAAGGGGAAGGGTGTCACTGCCCAAAATGGGAAGGGTGTCACTGCCCAACAGGGGAAGGGTGTCACTGTCCAAAAGGGGAAGAGTGTCACTGCCCAAAAGGGGAAGGGTGTCACTGCCCAAAAGGGGAAGGGTGTCACTGCCAGGTATCACTGCCCAAAAGGGGCAGGATGTTACTGCCCAAAAGGGGCAGGGTGTCACTGTCAAAAAGGGGAAGAGTGTCACTGCCCAAAAGGGGAAGGGTGTCACTGCCCAAAAGGGGAAGGGTGTCACTGCCAGGTATCACTGCCCAAAAGGGGCAGGGTGTCACTGCCCAAAATAGGAAGGGTATCACTGCCCAAAAGGGGCAGGGTGTGACTGCCCAAAAGGGGAAGAGTGTCACTGCCAGGTATCACTGCCCAAAAGGGGCAGGATGTTACTGCCCAAAAGGGGGGAAAAGGGTGTCACTGCCCAAAATAGGAAGGGTATCACTGCCCAAAAGGGGCAGGGTGTGACTGCCCAAAAGGGGAAGAGTGTCACTGCCAGGTGTGACTGCCCAAAAGGGGAAGAGTGTCACTGCCCAAAAGGGGGAATTTGTAAGGCTTGGAGGGCACTTGATATATAAGTAGGGGAGTACTCCATACAACAAGTATTGCCCCTGCATTTGTTTATATTAGTAGTCACCATGAAAATAAGGTAAAATAGTTCTCAAAAGTATGTTTTTGTGAACAAAATGTAGAGTGATTAGTGAAAATGGGCAGGCTAGAGGTAGTGAGGGGGCAGGGGGAGGCAATGAAGGACAGGGCGGGGGTGGAGCACCCCTCTGAAAAAGCAAAACTAGGGGATTGATCTGCTACAAAAGTTTCAAGTAAAGTATCTTCACCCTGACAAAAATAATCATGTCTCTTTTACCCGATGTGGCCATGATTAGCCCCCGTTAAAAAGGACATTCTTGTTTGAGTAAGTCAATCAAAATTGAGACGGGAAATCTCAAAGCCATCAATGGATTGCTAAATTAGAAGAATAATTCAAGGAGTACCACAAAGGTCTTAGCTTGCCGTCAGTATTCCACATTGTATGTTTTGCATAATGTTACATTTCTTAAGACTTTGATCAGCAATAACCTTGGTAACTGAATGAGCTTTTTTTTCCATCAAAATTGAAATTTTATGACTCAGGCCCTTTTCTATGTGTCATTAGGCCTTTTCAGAGGGACTATCTCTCGTGTTATTACAAACTCTAAAAAATATGTATTTTCTGCTGGCTTTGTGTTTTGTTTCTCATTATCGTCATATTTGTTGGTTATAATATTCAGTTGCAGGTTTGATTTGCCAAATTGAGCAATTTATTTTGTGATCCTTCTAGCCTACATGTAAGTTACGAGATCTTTTAACATAGAGGTGTATGTTGCGGGAACTGAGAAATGTTTAGTTTGAATCTTCAGTGTGCATTCCAAGGTACTCAAACTTTTTTTCAGTTTTTTGGAAAATTCTTGAAAGAAATGAAGCTAATTATATCTTTTTGGGTAATAGGTAAAACAAAAATGCTTACATCGGTTCAGCTTGTACCTTTAGCTTGTCTCTATAGTCACTATATTTTAATTAATGTATGGTCTTTGTAGTCACTATATATTAATTAATGTATGATAATCTCTTTGATTTTGAAGAACAGATGATTATTTCATTGTTTCATGATTTACCTGATGATTTTTTGTCTTGCACCATACTAGTTGTGGTTATTGGTATGTCTATACGAATTACCTGCTTGGCTATACAGGTAGCACATTATAATTATATTGAACATGAAGGAGCTATGTTCCTCATAATGGGATCAGTTCAAATCAGCTGATATTGATTTTTTTAAAGTGGGAAATTTGAGATTTTGCATGGAGAGAATTAGTTTTTTAAGGAGATGCTGTAGGGGAAAGTGGGGGAATCCAGAACACATTATCGAATTCAGCTGTGACTTAAATTTAAAAGAAGGTATCCAGCTGATATTATTGACTTGGTTTGCCAATGACAATATGTTTGTTTAGTATGTCTTAGTGTGAATGGATTTCTTATTCCAGCACTCAGTTGCTGTAAATTAATTAATTAACCACTTTCCCCTACCCTTTTTTGAAATCCCCCACTTGCTTGCTTATACCTGATGTATTTTTCAAGATTACTTTCTTTATAGAAATTGTGAGAAAATTTTACTTGCTCGTAGAATGCTTCGTACAACTTTTTTTGTCAGGGACGGATCCATGATTTTCAAGGGAGGGGGTGAGGGGAAGGGGTCCAATCCTTGGAATCCAAGGTCAAGTCATGCATGTGTATGACCTTAGTGATAGAAGTGTATTGGTGAAATTCCAAAAGGGCGGTCTGGACTCCTCCCCCTTTCCCTTCCCCTTCTTCTGGGTCTGCCCTTGTACATAAATAAGATGAATGCATTTCGAAAAATTTCACACCAGATTTTCTACTGGAAGCTGATTTTTGTACAAAGCCCTAGCTTTGATGTTAATATTTGGAAGGTTATAAGCAATAAGATAAAGTAAGGCCTTACTGATTTTTAAAGGTACGATAAAGGGTGAATTGTAAATAAATGTCTTCCTTTGAAAGTGCTCAAATGTGCTTTCACATTAATGTTAGACATTAGGTGTTTTTCTAATTGAATGAACGTTATTATTAGTCGATTCATGTGTGAATTAGTGACGGTAGTTTCTTACAGTATTTACTATGTCAATGTTTTGTGTAAATAAATATTGATGATGAAAACGCTTTACAGACAACAAATTTTGAAAAATTGCAGCTGCATTCACATCATGTGACCTCCCAGTACTGTATAGGACGATCTCATATTTTGGTCGGGACTGAAAAATGATCAAGTCTGTCCATTGTGTTAATTACCTCTGCCAACGAAGTTGGACGTAGGTTTTATTTTTGCCTGTGTTTGTTTGTTTGTCTGTCATCAAGATATCTCCAGAACTGATGATTGGATTGGGATGAGATTTGGTGTGTGCTTTTGTTACTGCTTAAGGCAGAAGTGATTAAAATTTGAGACATATTGGAACATGGGAAGGGTGCAAATGGGGGTGGGGACAGGTTTTTGCCTCTGTTTGTCTGCCATTAAGATATCTCAAGATCTGATGATTCAGGATTTGGATTGAAATTGCTGTGTGATTTTGTTACTATTTAAGGTAGAAGTGATTAACATTTGAGACACATTGTAACAGGGAAAGGGTACAAATGGAGGGGTGGGGACATTTTAAGGTGAGTTTGTCTGTCATCAAGATATCTCCAAAACTACTGATTGGATTTTGATTAAATTTGATGTGTGATTTTGTTACTGTTTTATAAAAAAGTGATGAAAATTGGGACTAATTGGATCAGGGGAAGGGCGGAAAGTGAGGGGTGGGGATGTCTTAGGATGCGATCTGTATTAGCACAGTGGAGCCACTATGAATGCCCACCTGAAGAAATTTGGAAAACGTTTTAAGTTCAGTCAGTAAAAGAGACTTTCTACGCCTATCTTGAATCACTGAAATTCCTATATAGTATTTATTTTGTTTTGTTTTAGCAGTTTCTGACTTGCAAGCCTATCTGCTTCTACTTATGCCCTGTAGTACTTACAGTATCTGCTTATGTCTAGAAGTACTTTTATCACTGCCTTCACTTCACGCAGTATTGCATCTTGCTGTGTAATGCTCTGTAAATGCAAGTAGTATCATTAGAGGGGGGCGAAAAGAGGTTTAGGGGGTGGGGGCACAGAATATGATAGAGCACCATGTACCACTGTTCACACTAGGAATTGAAAAAAGAGGGGGAATTATTGGTTTGACCAGCTAATCTATGCTGAGGTATACATGTGTGCTACAGCAAACCACCCCCCCCCCCACCCCCTCTCCCCCTTGTAATTTATATAAGGAGGAATTCTATCAAAGAGGGGGTTTGCAGAGGGGGAATCTCCCTCTTCTATAAAGAGGGGAATCTCCCTCAGTCATGTGAACACTGCTCTGTGGTGAGCTAAATTTGGTATTCTTACAACTTATAGGAAGAAAAGGGACAGGTAGAGGTTAAAACATTACGTGCATCAAAAAGTCTGTTTGGATGTTTGCAGCAGATTTTTCTTCTTTTTTTTCTATATATTTTAGTCAGATTTTCCAAGAATTTGAGCTTATTTTTTATTTGGTAGTATTTACTTTATGAAATTGAACAGGATATAAGCATATTGGTTTTCTTCAAGGAACTGTAGGTTTCTCATAATCCAGATGCACAAATTTGTAACATGAATATTCATAAGGTATTAAGCCTGATTGACCTTGAAATCATGGACAGCTGGAGGGCAAAAAGCTCTGTTCTCACTGATCTCTGGATCATGATCACGGACTATAATCTTGCTCGATGCGGATGGTAGAAGAAAAAAACAATGTCATGTATTCTCACTAGAGTGTGAGCTCGTGGTCAGACCTACTGCAGGCAATCTGATGAATATTCATTAGGTATTAAGCCTGATTGACCTTGAAATCATGGCCAGCTGGATGGCAACCAGCTCTGTTCTCACTGATCTCTGGATCATGATCACGGACTACAACCTTGCTCGATGCTGATGGTAGAAAAAACAAGGTCATATATTCTCACTAAAGTGTGAGTTCGTGGTCAAACATTTTTGGAGAATCTCATTGGTAGATCTGATCGCTTGCTTCGAATCATCCAAGATCAGGATCAAGTAACCACGATCAGATCCAGTGAGCATTCTGATCAAGTGCAGTGGATCTGATCGCGAGCTTACACTTAAATGGGAACACGATTAAAGGCTGGCAATGATCTCATAAGATATAGCTGTTTCTTAATTTGTTTGATAGCTCTTAGTGACAAAATAGCAATATTAATATCACCTTGCAAAATAATAACATTATTTTTGATCAGAATGCAGAATGATTATATGATGTTAAGATTATTCATATTTTGACATTAAAAACTGGTACTTCACTTAAAGGAAAAGTATCGTCCCACAGATACATTCATAAATGAAGGCCCCGTGCTGGTAACATTACTTTCAATTTTCAATTTTGCCTTTTGATGCAAGAAATCTGCGATGTTCTCGATCACACATCCACAGAACCGAACATACGGGCCCACATGTGTTGTCAATAACACCACAGATTTCTCCCAATCAATAAGGAAAATTGAAAACTGGAAGTGATGTTACCCAGCACGGCGGCGCTCACTTCTGAATTTATTTCTGGGAGGATACCATTCCTTGAAGAGTGATTTGTGACCAAAGTCTTTTTGGAAATCTCCCATGTGAACCCATATATATATATACAATGTTGCATTATGTAGAAGACTTGATTTATTTTGAGTCTTTATACTGAGAAATCACTGTAACTAGCATTATTCTGAACTTAACTTTCATCCTTGTACATAATAGTCTATGAAAACAAATACTGTACTTAATCACATATTCCAATGACGATGACGACGACGAGTGAACACACAATTACAATGACGGGATCGTTGCCTGCGTATTCGGTTATGATAGTAACAATGCTATCACGAAACGCTTAATATGACCTGGACGAGAACACAGGTACGACGTACGGACAGACATATCATCGACAACCAAGTCAATGTCCACGGCCTTTGATAACCAGTTGTGGTGCACTGGCGTGTCTACCCAACCCAGGCTTGAACCCAGGGCCTCATGGTCTGTAGACATGTATGAGAACCGCTACACCACAGTTAGTAGACATCACATATTCCTGTTGTTTCTGCTCTTTTATATTTTTACAGAATGTAGTGCACTGATATATCAAAATACTATATTCTAGTGTGTGGTTGTACTACCAGCACTTTGGTTTTAGGTGATTTACATTGACTGGGCGATACTTCACTGATCATGTGACATCTGGCATGTCTCATGACGGATTGTGCAATTAGAGTATACTTGATTCGTTCTGTGTAATATAGAAAGTGTAATTAATTTAAAAATAGGAAAGCAAAGTTTTACTTAAATAAATATAAAGAGAGCTCAAGATGTGTACTAGACTTGATTAATAATATTAACCATGTTAATTTTTGAGGTTATCATCAGTTGTTTAAAGTGAGCTAATTAGCACATTTATATGTACAAAGGATAATGGGCCAGAGGTACATTATATGTGATGGAGGTAGAACTGAATTTGAGATCAAAGTGAGGTGGTGTAAATAACACCCATAATTGGTGGTGTGGCAGTGCACACACCTGGGGTAATGCTATCACTTATAACTGGGATGCCCCCGCCACATAGCTGGGATGCTCCCTGTCATAACTATGGTGTGTCATTCCCCATGTCTTGGGTGTGTCATTCCCCCATGTCTTGGGTGTGTCATTCCCCCATGTCTTGGGTGTGTCATTCCCCCATGTCTTGGGTGTGTCATTCCCCCATGTCTTGGGTGTGTCATTCCCCCATGTCATGGGTGTGTCATTCCCCCATGTCATGGGTGTGTCATTCCCCCATGTCTTGGGTGTGTCATTCCCCCATGTCTTGGGTGTGTCATTCCCCCATGTCATGGGTGTGTCATTCCCCCATGTCTTGGGTGTGTCATTCCCCCATGTCTTGGGTGTGTCATTCCCCATGTCTTGGGTGTACCATACTGGGTTGATGTCATCCTCCCATAATTGCAGTGGACTTAAGTAATTAAAAAGTTCATTGAATTTTGGCACTAAAAATGGCAAAGACTATGAGGTGGGAATGCTGTTGTGTACTTCTACAATACTCTTTGGTGTAGATTTACTTAAGACTATGTGGGAATGCTGTTGTGTACTTCTACAATACTCTTTGGTGTAGATTTACTTAAGACTATGTGGGAATGCTGTTGTGTACTTCTACAATACTCTTTGGTGTAGATTTACTTAAGACTATGTGGGAATGCTGTTGTGTACTTCTACAATACTCTTTGGTGTAGATTTACTTAAGACTATGTGGGAATGCTGTTGTGTACTTCTACAATACTCTTTGGTGTAGATTTACTTAAGACTATGTGGGAATGCTGTTGTGTACTTCTACAATACTCTTTGGTTTAGAGGTGGGGATGCTGTTGTGTACTTCTACAATACTCTTTGGTTTAGATGGGAATGCTGTTGTGTACTTCTACAATACTCTTTGGTGTAGATTTACTTCTCTAACATATTAAAGACAAGCAGGGACATGATTGAGATAATTGTGTGCACTAGTTGAGTCTCTATATTTATATGTGCCAATAACCATAATTAATGCAAGAAAGAACCTTTCTACACCAATAGGATACCCTGAACTTTTGGTACAATGTGCATTGGCTACATTGAAGGGTTGTCATCAAAACCTCTCATATACATATATATGTTGAGGTGTTTTATGGAATGTTTTAGCCTTCATTGGGATTATTTTCAGTCGAGTTTGAAATTTTTTTTCCAACTCTTATTTTTAGCTCTTTTTCTGCTGTCTAAGATGAAGAAGTTTTGAGCAGGTAATTATGAATCTTTAATTGCAGCAAACTAAATATAATTTGAATATATTGATGACAGCAAAATTGATTATTTTCCATTCAATAATGAAGGTTTTTATTTCAGTTGGTTAGAAACTAAGGAGTTTAAGGGAGACAAAGTCTGACATAATCCTTATTTCATGATAGAATTAAAAATAACACATTTTTCTGACCAAGATTCATACCCCCTTAAGCAATCTAATACAATTTTTATAATTATTCAAAACTTAAATTCTACTACTAAATAGTACTATGGGTACTAAATAGTACTATGGGTACTAAATAGTACTATAATAGTACTATGGGTACTAAATAGTATTATGGGTACTAAATAGTACTATGGGTACTAAATAGTACTATGGGTACTAGATAGTACTATGGGTACTAAATAGTACTATGGGTACTAAATAGTACTATGGGTACTAAATAGTACTATGGGTACTAAATAGTACTATGGGCACTAAATAGCACTATGGGTACTAAATAGTACTATGGGTACTAAATAGTACTATGGGTACTAAATAGTACTATGGGTACTAAATAGTACTATGGGTACTAAATAGTACTATGGGTACTAAATAGTACTATGGGTACTAAATAGTACTATGGGTACTAAATAGTACTATGGGTACTAAATAGTACTAATATAGTACTGTATTTAAAAAATAACTTGTTGATGTATTGACATTGAATAATGTTTTTTTTTTTTTTTTTTTGAAGAACATGGTATTAGAAAATTGGATTGGCAGAAATATTATTTTTAAATTTGTACTTTTTCCCAAAGTGATTTTCAAGTATAGTTTTAAATAAAGTTGATTAAAACTGAGCAAGTCCAAAGAATATTTGTTAGACCAAAGATGGGCATTTACAACAATCGTGAAAATAAACTTAAAAAAGAAGTTGTTGTGATCTTTAAGAAAATGTTTCAGGTTTGTAACAAGTCTTTACCGTTTCTGCAGACAATTGTTTGTTTTGATGGGATGATGTTAAATAATTGGCCGATCAGTACCAATCTGCAAGCTTGTGCAAGCTATCTAATAATGGCTCACCTTTATATCAGTACCCGTCAATGCCTCACATCTGTCCATAGATGTGAAAAACTTGACTTCAAACCCACACGACACAAGGCGACTTGAAACCCACCTTTAGGGGTTTTTTGCGGAAATTTTTATTATGTTTCCTAAACTTTTGTTAGGAATCTTATCAGTTGTTACAAAATGGTTTTCTATTCTGAGTGTTGTTCAGGCAAGTTTTTTGTTAGTAATAGAACTTTACAGTTGATATTTTTGTTCTTCTTCAACTTAGTAGGCATAAAGGCATTACCCTCTGCTTGTACTAATCGTTAAAAATAAAAAAAATAGCAGAACATGAAAAAATAGTTTGGAATCCAAGGGTTCTTAAGAAATTAAAAGTTATTTGTGTCATACTTTGAACTTCTCCTAGATTTGTTTTTGTTTTTATGAATTTGAATATATTGTTGTATTTATTGTTCATTTTGATTGGTACACATTTCTTTCAAATAGATTTTACTTAATATAAATGGTTATCATTGTTTCTATTGCTGTGTGTGTTAAGTATAAAATGAGGTTTTGAAAATGAAAGGACTGGACTGGGCTGGCAGTATGATAAGGATAAGGATGCTAAGGAGTAAAATGATAAGGAGTGTTCATACCATCAACTGTGCAAGGAAAGGAATATAAAATGATAGAAAATAGAACACTTTAATTGTTGACACTGCGTAGGGCTGACAAACCCTAACACCCTCGCTTCTTCTTGTCCTAATTTAGGGCCACAGGGGAAGCTTTTACTGTAAAAACAATGCTTTACTTCTAAACAAAATTTAACATGGTTGAAATTCATCCAGTTGATGTTATTGAAATAGTATTTCCCCTCTATAGGGTGCAGGGTTGTAATTCCAGACAAGTCTGTCCCCCCATTTTCACTCAACAGTTTAAAGATCAGTTGCATATGCTGCTCTGCCATGTCTCTCCCCTACACATGCACTTTCAGACACCTTTGAAAGGGTATTATTTTACCCTCAAACTCCCTTCAGCACCACAGTCTGCCCCACTTCCTAGAGGGGAATTATGCCCCTAAGCAGCTGCCAGTTGCATTGCTAAAGAAGGAGGGGGGGTAATTTTTCCCACTGGTTGGAAACTTCCAAAAAGAGAATAGAAATTCAATATTGATTGATTGATTGTTTTGGTAATCCTGATGAAAGTGATCGGTCTTAAGAGTACAGTTGTATACCAGCCATCTTGGGAAAAAGAATCGCAAAATTTTCGAAAACAGAATTTAGGCCAATTTAGCTGTTTAAAGTTTCTGTCTTTATTCTCAAATTTCTTGAGGTTTTTCCTGAAAGTATTAGAATATTGGTTATACCTTTTAATCTTGAGCTTCTGCAATTTGGTATCATTACAAATGTTAATGTTTCCTTCAAAGCTTTATTCTTACATCAAAACATGGAAACCATCCCTGGACCCCAACTAAACCAACCGTTGTAGTCAATGGGATCCTACATTTGTACATTTGTTCCAAAATGTGTATTCCTTTTAACTAACTTTAGTGTAGAATTGGCTCGATATAAAGCAGGTTTCTGATCATGCCAAAAAACGCTAATGCCAGAGGGCTCGCGCCCTGGACACCTAGCTATTAGGACTTATGATTATTTTGACACAATATTAACCAATTAGGTCAAAGTCGCGAGAAAATCAGGGCATAGATTTTGTACAATTTAAAGCAATTTTCAGCTATCAAAATCACAAGAAACGTAAGGCTTCCGGTCTCTTAGCTCCATGACTTCACCCCTAGATTGGACACAATTTTAAGCAATTTTCTGCAGCAATCAAAATCATGAGAAACGTAGGGCTTCCCTTCTCTGCTCTTCGTCCTCCACCAGGCAGCCAGGGCTTTGCCCCTTAGTAGAATGGACACATTTTAAGCAATCATATCTGGCTATCAAAATCACGAGAAACGCAGAGCTTCCCATCTCTTCACTCTATGGGTCCCTGCACCGGGGATTTGCCCCTAGATTGGACACAACTTTACGCAATTTTCTGCTATCAAAATCATGTGAAACGTTGGGCTTCCGGGCGCTTTGTCGCCTGGGCCCATACCAGGACTTTGCTCTATAGATTTGAAACAATATTATTTTAAGCAATGTTTTGCTACCAAAGGTGCAGGGCTTTCTATGCCCTGCATGAGTTTAATGAGAGTTAACGATTTTCTGTTATCAAAATCACGAGAACTGCAGGACTTCCGGGCATGATGCTTTGGTCGAATCCCTTGGGCCCTAACAGGGCTTCAAACTTGGATTTGACACAATATTAATCAGTTTTCTGTTCTCAAAATTACAAGAAACGCAAGGCTTAGACCCTAGATTTGACGCAATATTAAGCAATATTTTTTAATCAAAATTACATGAAAGTTAGGGTCGGGGCTTTGCTCCCTTGACCCTACCAGGGCTTCGCTCATAAATTTGAATCTGTTATTTTAAGCAATTCCCTAAAGTGCTAAATGGTGCCATTAAAAGGTGCATACAATTTAGAGATATATCCCCAACGTTTTAATCTTATGAACATGTTTTTTTATTTTGGAGGGGGACGTCAAAATTCCCTTACCCTAGTTAAACATGATCCACCACCCAAGCCACTGGCAACCGGTGGCAGGGGGACCAAGGGGCAACTTCCCCACTGAAGCCTTCTGAGAGGGCGCCGAATGTTTACTGGCAGACAGCTGCATGTGCAAAATTGACCTGAGAATATATTTTTTATTCTCAACTTCTGCAATTTGTATCATATCAGTTTTCTCTCAAAGCTTTATTCTTACATGAAAAACGTCCCTGGACCCCAACTAAAGGCACATATTGTTGTCAATAGGAACATTCGTTCCAAAATGTTCATCTTTTTTGGCTAACCTAATTATTTTTCTGATAACAAAAAACGCCGAAAACGGTGGCTTCCGGGGATATACAACATATGTCCGGGGAGAGGCCTGCAGAAGTTCGAGTTGGATTTGACTGACACAATATTAAGCAATTTTTGCTATCACAATTGCGAGAAATGTAGGGTTTCCTTGAGCTTTGCCCCTAGAATTAATACATCAATGTTAAACAAATTTTCTCAAAATCACAAGAAACGTCAAAACCTCTGAGTCCCTACCAGAATTTGCCCCATATTTGACCCATTTTAAAGCAATTTCCTTTTGGTTTTGCGGCAAAATTATCTTGCCTGCTTGCCCCAAGTGAATCATGACCCACCACACCACTGCCTGACTGCTGGGGACATTCTTTCTGTCCTCGACTTATTTTAAAGCATACCGCATTATATGGCATATCTGGAAAGCGAAACCCAACTAAAATTATAAACTTTAATCTGTCTGAAAATTAATGGTTCTCTCTTTTTGTTCACTCTTTCTCTTTTCTTAAAATTCAAGAGAATATATATATATATATACATATATATATATATATATATTCTTAAAATTCAATATATATATATATATATATATATATATATATATATATATATATATATATATATATATATATATATATATATATATAATATATATATATATAATGTATATAATACAAATACCAAAAGATTTTGGACTATATTTCTCAAAATGGCTTACTCCTACAGGTTAACTACATATTTAAGGCAATATACTGGTATGGTCACAGAATAGGAAAAGCCTTGAAACACCCACTTGGACCCACTATAAAGAGGGACTGCTCTCAGATTAATACGGGGACCTCGGACAGTCGGAAGCGCGCAAGGGAATTTTTATTTGTTTTCTTAAGGTTAAAATTAAATTGTTTAAGTTTGAGACTGGGCGGGCTGGTCTGGTTCAGTGGATCCGGTCTGTACAGTCACTAGACTTGTGCACCGGTTGTGCCTGAAACTAGCTAAAAACTTTTCAAATGCCTTCTGAAATAGTGTCTAAAATGGTCAAATGTCCTTGAAAATCAATGGATGCGGTCAGACTATCCCCTCCATTTACTATATTGTGCGCCATTGGTAAATCTGGTCCAAAAATTTCCACCTCCCAGTCCGCCCCTGGTTTGAGATAACAAAGTCCCTTAATAACCCATGATGGTGCTGATTTGGGGCGGAGCAATGCTTTCTGGAGTAGAGAATGTTTTGCCTTTCCGCTTAAATACAGATAAAGAGTTGTACCTTTTATGCATTTCTTCTTGATATTATTATTCATATATACGCTGTGCCTTATGCATTATCAATTGGGAAAAAAATGACGAAAGTGGACAAATGATTTAGTGAAACAAAAAAGTTCTAAAGGTTTAAAAAGTTCAAACTTTAAGAGGGCCGGTCATCCGGGATGGGGTTAAAGTACCCATTTTCCCCTGTTATAATCTGCTACTAGCAGCTCCCAAAACTCCCCACTCGATGGCGCCGCTTCTGTGTTAGGGATTCTTTGTCTACCAGGATTTTTAAAGGGAATTTTCATTGGTCAGCTGGTAGGACAATTAGTGGCAAACTGGCATTGGCAGACAGTAAGTACCTAAAGCAGAATTTGCGCCACCGTACGTATTAGGGATTGGGAAGGGGGAGGGGGATTACGAGAGAGGGACATAACTTCACTTTTTTATTTTAATAGGAAAATAATGACAAAAAAGTGGATTAACTTGAAAAATACTCTTCCAAAATATTTTTTTCCTCCAAATCATATGAAAAGTGCTAATAAACTTTTCATTTTGTTCGAGCCTTCGCCTGTGCGTGTCAGTAAATGTGCGGGTTGGCCAACATGTACCACAATTTTTGAAATAGCTGTGGGCCAAATGAAGTGACTGGTGGGCCAAAGGCCTGTTATGTCTTCCAATGTCATTTTCGCCATAAACAATGGTCCACCAGTAAAAAGATTGCCCACGCGTGCATGGTAATACAATATTTGCTCTATCTTATCAGGGATCGTGCATAAATTGGGTACTTTCCAGCCAGGGGGAATCCTGGACTTTCGGTGTGATAAAAAAATACACCAAAACTTGGAGCTTCGTATTCATTTAGATCCATGAAGGCCGCCATTTTAACTTGTGATAACGTTATATCAATGAGATTTTTACTAAGAGAACGGTAGTATTTGTGTATTGTAACCTATGATGCATATCATGCATATACACGGTATATTCTTGATTCACGGCTATTCACGGCTATTCTTGATTCACGGCTATTCACGGCTATTCTTGACTTCTCAAAAGCCTTTGATAAAGTCCCCCACCAGCGCCTGTTATTCAAACTTTCTGCCTATGGCATTGATGGAAATCTTCTGGCCTGGTTTGCATCATTCCTCAACAACCGCATCCAGCGTGTTGTTTGCGATGGTGAAATCTCTGATTCTAAACAGGTTTTATCCGGTGTACCACAAGGTACTGTCTTGGGTCCATTACTTTTCCTCTTATATATAAATGACATCCCTGATAATATAAACAGCACAGTCAGACTGTTTGCTGATGACTGCCTTGTGTACAGAACAATTGATAACCCCTCTGACCAACAAATCATCCAAGATGATCTTAACAAACTTGAACAATGGCAAAACAAATGGCAAATGAATTTCAACCCCTCCAAATGCTATATCTTGTCAATTTCCTCTAAGAAATGCTTTAAATCACCTGTTTATACCTTATGCAACCAGCCACTAAAACATGTCAACTCCCACCCATACTTAGGTGTTGAAATTGATAATAAACTTAAATGGGATAAACATATACATAACATAACCAAGAAAGCTAACTCTATACTTGGCCTTTTAAAACGTAACCTCTCAAACTGTCCCACCGACGTTAAATCCACTGCTTATAAAGCTCTAGTCAGGCCAGTACTTGAGTACGCATCTGCAGTCTGGGACCCCATCACCAGTGCGATGTGGATAAACTTGAATCTATTCAAAGGAGAGCAGCCAGGTTCTGTATGGCAGACTACTCTTATAAATCTAGTGTAAAAAACATGCTTTATAAATTAGATTGGCCCCTGCTTAAAACAAGACGATACAACACCCGGCTGCATATGCTATATAAAATCAATAACAATCTTGTCGCCATCAATAAAGATGAACTTATCCCCACCGTTAGAACTAATACAAGAAATAATCATGACCTTAATTTCCAGGTTCCTATGCTAAAAGAATGTATATAAACACTCTTTCTTCCCTCACACACTAAAGGATTGGAATGCTTTACCGTCAGACATTGTTCATGCACTAAGTCTCAACTGTTTCAAAGCTAAACTTACTAACACCTGTATTGCTAACTAGTTTTTTTTATATTATTTTTTACTCATACTTTTTACGCTCGGTTGGCGTTCATGTCCTCTTGAAGGATTTTTGCCGACTTAACCGTTTCAGATTCAGATTCAGGTATCAACGATGACTAAGCCAACATAGAATCATGCGCCGAGAGGGCTGTTCAAAAGGTCAACGGAAGTCTTTTGTTAGTTCATCGCGAAGTCCACGTGAAATTTAAAAGTCAGCGGTCAAATCTAATGAATATTCATTTGATATCGCGTTTTCCTTTCAAAAATAACCCCCTCCCCCTTCTCCGTAAGTTCTCATTAAAAATCTCTATTGACTTAACGTTATTAATATAGTTAAAATGGCGGCCTCTATACAAGAAATAATCATGACCTTAATTTCCAGGTTCCCTATGCTAAAAAGAATGTATATAAACACTCTTTCTTCCCTCACACACTAAAGGATTGGAATGCTTTACCGTCAGACATTGTTCATGCACTAAGTCTCAACTGTTTCAAAGCTAAACTTACTAACACCTGTATTGCTAACTAGTTTTTTTTATATTATTTTTTACTCATACTTTTTACGCTCGGTTGGCGTTCATGTCCTCTTGAAGGATTTTTGCCGACTTAACCGTTTCAGATTCAGATTCAGGTATCAACGATGACTAAGCCAACATAGAATCATGCGCCGAGAGGGCTGTTCAAAAGGTCAACAGCCTGTCAACGGAAGTCTTTTGTTAGTTCATCGCGAAGTCCACGTGAAATTTAAAAGTCCGCGGTCAAATCTAATGAATATTCATTTGATATCGCGTTTTCCTTTCAAAAATACCCCCCCCCCTCTCCCCTTTCTCCGTTACACTAAGTTATTATTAAAAATCTCTATTGACTTAACGTTATTAATATAGTTAAAATGGCGGCCTCTATAAATCCTAATGAATACAAAGCTCCAATTTTTGGTGTATTTATTATTACACCAAAAGTCCAGGATTCTCCCTTACTGTTTTCGGTAGCAAAATTTCATTTCAGGGATATTTGTTATCTACAACAAATCCTTGATCAAGATGAGTTTGCTAACGACGACAAGTGAACACACAATTACAATGACGGGGTCGTCGCCTGCGTATTCGGTTATGATAGTAACAATGCTATCACGAAACGCTTAATACGACCTGGACGAGAACACAGGTACGACGTACGGACAGACATAACATCGACAACCAAGTCAATGTCCACGGCCTTTGATAACCAGTTGTGGTGCACTGGCGTGCTACCCAACCCAGGCTTGAACCCAGGGCCTCGTGGTCTGTAGACATGTATGATAACCGCTAAACCACAGTTAGCCTAGTAGACGAGTTTGCTAAACTAAAAGGAATTAACTTATCGGCCATGCATGGTTTAATCAGCTTTCAGCTGAGTCACGTCAGATTGAGTACATCATTTCAGAACTGAAACTTGCCAAGCTATCCGATAAAACGGTGATCGGGAAGCTCAACAAAAAGAAGCTAAAATATTCTAGTCTATTATATTTACATTATGCAATTTTTATTTAGAGGCCCTTCATGAATTGTGTATTATAGCTCCCTGCTTGAATGAGCAGATTACTGTTTCGAGTTTATAAGACAAGGGAGGTTTGATAACGGCAGGGTCGCCGGGAGGATTGAGCAGTCAAGGGCAAACTGAAAATCCAGTCCCCCATATCGGAAAATGTTTTCGCCATTGTCAAGCATGCCGGGACCCTCCTGTTTGAACATACATTCCTTTTCTTAATCCTGGCCTTTTAAGGGAAAAACATACATTCGGTACTTGTTTCTTAATTAACGTTTGGAGTCCATCAATCCACAGTAGTCAAGCCTTGCGGCCAATAATTCTCATTCACGAAGAAGAGGAGCTACAGGGGAAGGAAAGATCCCCACCGGAGGTCCAGGTAAGATCCCCACCGGAGGTCCAGGTGAGATCCACCTCAATTCCTAACTTGAAGATCAACGTTTTAAACAAAAAGCACATGCATCCTAAATCTGTGAGTTTCAAAGAGAAAATTATTACCCCCTCCCCTACCCTCAAAAAAAAAGAGTACTTTATTTTCAAACTTTTACCTGAAAATGGTTGGACAAGTTCCATGTCTCCGGAAATCACGATTTTAGCGTACTAGCTATGGAGGGTAACTCCCTCGGCTCTGAAATTTTGATGATGACCTATTTTTCTTTACAAAATTTGCTCTGCACGAAAATCGGACAGTCGAAATATATCAAATCATGATTCGTATAATAATATTCCCCACCCCGTCAGATCAAGGAAAAGAAAAAATCAGACAGTCGAAAAAAAACTTCAAATGGGTATTAAATTATGATTCGTAGACAAAATAATAATCAGATAAGAAATTATCTCTGTCAGATATCAAGGAAAAGAAAATGGTTAAAAGCTAAATCAGCAGCATACAAGATATTCAACACGAAGGAAGGGGGGGGAGGGGGAGGGGAGGATTTTGGGAAAATGAACAAATTTAAAAATGAAGGAAATTTCTTTAAATCATGAAGAAAGAAAAAATTTGCCAACACCGCAAGTTTAAAAAAAAAAAAAAAAATGGGATATTTTGCCAAAATTGTTTTGAAAAATGTTTTTTAAATAAAGCATTTTAAAATTGAAGGCAACCATTAAAACCGTGGGGCCGGTAAGATAATTTGAAATTTCTTTAAATCGAAGAAAATTTTGAAATTAAGTTTTTGAAAAGCAGGTGAGATAATTTTTTCGAAATTAATTTTGTCAAATTTTCTTGACAAAAAAATAAAAATAAAAAAATATTACTTAGGAATAAAGAAGAAAACAAAAATTCCTAGAATTGTCAAATAAATCATTAAAATTTTAAGAAAGTGCCAGAAAATATTGAAATTTCCAGAAAAATGACAAAAATTGAACTAAATTTTCCAATTATTGTCAAACAATTCACCGAAATTGTAAGGAAAGTATTCGAAAATGAACGAAATTTCTACAAAATTGTCCCAAAATTTCCAAAAAATTGTCAAGCAATTCACCGAAATTGTAAGATAGTGCCTGAAAATTAACACAATTTTCCAATTGCTAGTAACGTCAGTGATGGAAATCCCCCTCCCACCCCTGAGACTTGACCCTTCCTTTGCTTAACACTATATGCACCAATATGGTTGGGAGTTAGCACAGGGTTTAATATGAATGTGGTGATGCCTTATTTTTGCCATTTACCTCTTCAGCCTCCCCCATTTCAAAAATTACTCCGCGGTCCCTGGCAATGATGAATTTAAATTGATACCATAGAATGTTTTGATTTTTTTTTGAAAAAGAAAAAGTTAATTTTCAGTCAATGTAGTTAGCCAGCAATTTTAACTTGGGTCATAGTCACATGTGATCATAGTTTAAAGGGTCACACCTGGCTGCCTGGAGGAGGACAAAGTAACGTTACAACTAGATTATGAAGAATTTTGATATGCAGTTGGGAATGATTAGGCTAATCAACCGGGGTTATTTCTCATTTCCCCCTGTCCGCTCTATATAGGCTACACCAAAAAGCTAGTGTAGATTCGTGTCACAACATTCATCATTTCGTAAAAACTATTACATGGCACAGTAACTGTGGTTTTAGGCAGTCCCCACCCCTGCACTTTTCCGAAAAATGACAAAAGTGCCCGTTTTGAAAACGAAGTGGCCCTCAATTAATGTCAAAGGTGCAAGAACTGGAAGAATGGGTGCACACTTATTATAAAAATATCACAAACAGACAAAAGTGCCTTTTCAAAATGAAGTAAAATTGCTCCTAGCTTAGACACTTATACTTTACTTTGTTTTAAGTTCACTTATTCTATCTACAGATTGGAGTGAGGGCTAGGGGCACAGATTTATGTCTGAGTTTCAGGGAGCGAAAAGTTGACCAGTGTCGAAGTTACACCTTTTGGGAGGGCAAAGGAAGTGAAATTTGCATAAATGTGTGAGTAGCTCCCTTCCCCTCTCCCCCTTCTTCCACCTCCAAAATAAAATAAAAAATCAAGCATGTAAACCTAAAAGAAGTTGTGTTTACGATTGTTCTGGCAAAGATTTCAATCATTTTCTCTATACCATTTCCTTTTATATATTATTCATCCAAACTTCCCGAAAATAAAAGGAAATTATACAAAAATTGAAGCAAATTTCACAAAAGGAAGCAAATTTCACGAACATTGAAGGATATATTTTTTTTAATTAAAGAAATTTCCAGAAAATTAATAGAAACTTTTTGACAATTGAAGAAAATTTCCAGAAAATGAAAGCAAGAAAATTGAATCAATTTTCATGAAAATTAAAGACAAATTCTCGTTAGTTGAAGAAATTTTCTGGAAATGCAGAAGATTTGCACAAAGATAAAAGCAAATTTCATCGGGAATAAAAAGAAATTGCGGCAAAATTAAAGCAAATTTCACAAAATGAAGGAAGTTGAACAAAAATTGAAGCAAATTTCACGGAAATAAAAAATAATGCGCCAAAATTAAAGCAAATTTTAAAAAATGAAGGAAATTTTACGAAACTTGAAGATAAATGCTCAAAAATTGAATCAAATTTCCCGAAAATGCGTAAGGAAATTGCGCAAAAATTAAAACAATTTTTACAAAAATCACGAAAATTGAAGCAGCAAAAACACCCGATTTTAGTTTTAATATGGATGCTTTCAATTCCATTCATTCAAATTTCTATATAGGGGCCTACTCTTTAAGGGGCAAAACGATACTTTCACCCCCCTAGAATTTCATCTGAGGGGAGCGATCACCCCCTTTATCTGCGCCTATGGTGAGGGCCATGTACATATGACTTGGGAGCCTGGGAGGTGCCCCTAAGATGTCGTACTACCCCCACACTTTTCAAAAGCTTTTATGATACACACTTTTACACGCTGGCTGAATACACGGCCGATTTGATTAAACATTCCAAATAGGTTATGCATCCACCTGTTCACTTTGATCAGTTAAATCATTCAATTTAACACTCATATTCCTACACGTGAAGCGTAATGACATTTGACAAAGGATCGGCTTATCCATTTTTCCTAGCATCACAGATGTTTGCTTCCCATGACGTCATTGATAAATGTCAGAAAGGAAAGTTGAAAATAGATTGTATTTAGCTGTTTAATATGCGTATACATTTTTAATGGACTTTTAGAAATAACAAATGAAAAATTCCTACGAAGAGAAGCTATTTCCTTCAATATCGGGAGGCAGAAGGGGAATGGGATGGGGGAATGGGATGGGGGAAGGTTGGGGATGGAAAGGGACAGGGAATGGAAATGGGACAGGGGAGGGGAAGGGACAGGGAAATGAAACATCTAACTTGTAATGCCAATCACCAATGATGGGTCTACGGAAGAAGTCTATTTTAACTTTTTTTTTTTTTTCTGGCCTGTTGTGTTATATAGTGACTGGAAGGGGCTCTTGCCAAAGAGATGGGGGGAAGGTACACTAATAACAATTTAATGGATGACCCCCCCCTCATGCTCCCCACCATGGTGTTAATATGTCATTAGGTAGCTGCCCAAATCAGTCACCATACACCTAATACGAGAACAGGCAGCTTAGTCGGCAGAGCGCTCAACTGAGATGCTGCAAATCCTGGGTTCAAGGCTTGGTCAGGTCTAATTTTCCACAGCTATGCAGACAGCCAGCAGTTGAGAAAAGTGGCAATGGTTGAATGGTGCACACCATCTTTCGGATAGAGTTGTCAACCCATCGGTCCAAATAGTAGAACAGTGACATCCTACCTGGTTCTCTGAATGCTATTCAAAAAGAGAAGCGTAACAACCCGGCGTTCATTCACTTCCCGTCCCGTTCCAGTCAAGTTTAGTGCGCCGTCTCTAGCTACAGCCTGAAGGATTTGACTGGTGCGCAAGAAGACGATGTAGAATTGTGAAACTGCGCATTTGAAGAAACTGATACGAATAAATGACCCTGATGCCCTAGTCTTTTTAAGTATCAATTAATCTCTCCAATAAATAAGCCACACCCATCATAGTAACGCGGTAACTAGGTGGGGCAAACAAATCTCAAATCCGCAATCATATATGACCAACACATTGACATTTAAATGTTAATGTGGCCCTCTGCAAGTTTTGATCCATTTATGGCACTTCTCCAGATCTTTTGAGTTTGTAGCATAAGGAATACACAACATTCTGTTTGCTAACCGTTCTGGGTAACAGGAATCGGATTTACAAAGCCTATGGCAATCTGTGTAAGATTTTTACCCCTTATTTACGTCAATTTTGTTGCTAGGCATATTCGTGCGGTGATTGGTTGAAAATATGTCAATCAATTTACTTAGAGAGGTTAATTGGGGCTTCTCTCTGAATTATCAACAGTGGGGGAAGAATATCATATTCCCTGAATCCTGATGTACATGTAGATCTACCTATTCATTAATTTGAAAAGCAACATAAATTTCTCATGAACTATCAACTTTCATGTCTAAAAGTGGGAAGACAGGTTTCCATAAAATATAGCCTCCCAGGCGACAATTCCAGGAGGATATGGTCCCATGGGGATATGTCCCATCACATAATTTTTTTGAGGGCGGGGAGGGGAGGGGGGGGGACGAATACACTTATGTCCTCCTAAAAATAGAAGATTTATATAAAGCATATATAGCTGGCCACACTGTCTGAGTTTGTACCCCAATGTTGAAAAGAAATCGCTGTTTGCTGACTGTCCTCTGCCTGACGGGAAATTCCACATTCTGCTTATTGTAAGCGTCGTTTTGATTGCAGTCATTGGGACAGTTACTGTACTGTTCCTTTAGATTGAATTAGAATAGATCTTATACCATTCCTCGTAACTTTTTTAAAGATCTTATGATTTCTGTTGAACAAAGGCACAACCAGGGCCTTTGGGGTTCAAGGGCCCCAAACATATATATATCAGTGTTATCAATCAGGGGCCCTAAACACCTAGCTTTATGCAGTTAGTCACGTACGAAAACACTTTCTGCTAATTATTGGACAAAGGATGCAAAAAAACCACAGATGAAATACCTAAGACAACCAAATCATTTTTTTACTATTTCTCACAATTTATTATAATAAGATCATGATAATTCATTCCCACAGACATTCATACAATCTTACAAAAAATGTATTAAAGAAAACAAATTGTGGCAAAAGTCATTCAAGTAATATCTCTATGATCTATTCACATCAGTTTGCAATAAAAAGAAATCAAGAAAATTGAAAAGTACATTGTTCTACAACGACAATATAGATATACCTAATTCACTGACGTTGAAACGTACACCAGCATCCCCACCCCGGCTTGTAAGATGGTACTTCTTGTTGTCGGTTGGCATGGAATAAAAGACGGTGATTTATCACAGAAATCTACTCTACTCCAAAGCACAGAGATGGCATGTGCAATGTTGTGACAAGTATGACAAATACTGTATTAAAAGATTATATATCACACATAACTCCGAAAGACAACCTACTGAATCTTAAACAGTCTTCATCAATCTTGACCCAAAGCAAGGGTGCATTGCCAGAGTTGTAACTAAGTCATAATTTTTGCAAAGTCAAGTCACATGTTGGCAAGTCAGGTCAAGTCGCAAGTCATTTGTTTGCAAGTCAAGTCAAGTCACATGTTGGCAAGTCAGGTCAAAGTCAGGTCAAGTCAGGTCAAGTCGCAAGTCATTTGTTTGCAAGTCAAGTCAAGTCACTTGTTGGCAAATCAAGTCACTTGTTGGCAAACAAGTCATTTGCTACTAGCAAGTCAAGTCACAAGTCATTTGTTCGTAAGTCAAGTCACAAGTCGTTTGTTTGCAAGTCAAGTCACAAGTGAAAAAAATGTGACTCAAGTCCAAGTCCATGCATTGCCCAAATTTTCAAATGAAGGGATGCATAGGGTGATAGAATTGTGGTTAACAAAGTTGAATTGTCATTTTTTTCAAAAATATTGAACATTTTCTTCTGTGCAGCAAAAACCCTGAGAGAAAAAAATTCCATTGTAATTTTTGACAATTTCTCCATTTCTTCCTGATTTTCTATATTGAGGTATATTTTTCCACCTATTCTTTAAAATCTACTCCCCCAGCCCCATGAAAGTGGATGATGAAAGCAGTTCCTGGCTCTACAACCTGCTACAACTACTGATATAATACAGAAAATATAACAAGAGACTACAACCCATAAGTCACATTTAAATTGTATTCTTATTTTTCACTACTTATAATAAATTCTATTTCACCCAGTGGGTCTTCGGGTTTCCAGACCTTTAAAAGGATGTTATTGTCCTAGGTCCTTTATTTCAATATCCATTCCCAATTTCCCTAATAGGAGGGAGGGGGGGACACCAGTTTTAACTAACTTTTGTTCTGTTGTGCATGAGCTTTGATACTCTTTGTGCAAAACTTGCAAAGACATTTTTCTTCTGTCTTGCTCTAGACTTATGTAGATACAGTATCAACCATTATTTCAATTAGGATGGGAACTTCGAGCAAAAAGAGACTTGTGTGGAGGGTATATATGGTCCATGGTGCCCTGCAGGCACCAAGAATCCGCGCCGGATTCCAATTTCTCTCCCCCACACACCACACAGAGCCCATACTCCTTTAGTGTGAACTAGAATCTGGCTGAATTTATCCTGCTTTGACCCACTGTTACAAAGACTGGGCATGATTCAAAGGATTATAAGGTGACATACATAGTCAGGCATGTAGCCAGGGAAGGATACGGGCCTAACATACAGTCAGGCATGTAGCCAGGGAGGATACGGGCCCCAAGTAATATGCACAAAATTATGAAAAAAATTGCTATGTAGGCCTGCAGTTATGGAGGACTTGGCTTCAAACAATTCATTAAAAAACTATGAAAATATAAAATTATATTTTGGAGGTATGACCAAAAAGAGTCCATTAACAAACATGAAACAGTAACAATGACCGATGCTGTTGAAATCAACCTTGCAACTGTTCATTCTGTAGTGCAATGGAAACGTTTACAACAAAGAGTTTATGATTTATTAACAAAAGCTAATTTTGTTTCATCCTCAAAAGAAAGAAAATGAACCTCACACTTCAATCCCATCAAATCAATGCTTAAAGAGTTATGGCAAGAAACCACAAAACATGAATACCATTTTACTAATGACACTAAATAGGGCGACATGAAAGTCAGGGTCTAACCTAAGGCTTAAAGGTATATGGACAGGTAGAGATTTGGCTGTAAATAAGTTCCTTTTAATATTCCGAGCATTTCATTAACATATATCTATGAAAAATTTCCTCTCGTTTCTGGGATATTCGCGAAAAAGTGAAAAATTAAGCCCCAAGAAACGGCTGAACATTTCACTATTAAAAAAAGGTGTGTGACGAAAGAATAAGGACACAGCGAGGCCTACAATGCATAACATTCACTGTGTCATTGACCTAGGCTACGTCAAATTATCAGTTTGATAAAATCAGACATCAGAATAACAGTTAAACAGAAGTTTGCTAATTATTTTATGACATTTCCTTGTGGATAAAGAGGAAATATCACTAAGTCCAGCTCCATTATTTATTTATGATTGGCAAACTCCGCTTGTTACGTCTCAGCCGTGCGCTCTGCCAACTGAGCTACCTATTCGTCTAAATATATGTCACAAAGAAAGGGGGGAAAAAAGGCTCAGCACGTCAAAAGAAATTATGAAAAACAATTCACTACGTTCAAAAGAAAAAAGCAAAGAAAAGAGAAAAGCCCAGCTACTGACTTTTTACAGTAGGTAGGTAGATATGGAATTTTACATCCCTTTCTAGACAGTCAAGGATATAATGTCCACGGCCATTTGATAAACCAGTTATGAAGCACTGGTGAATAAAGACACCCTGGGAATTGAGAATTGAACCTGGGACCTCTGGCATGCCAAGCTGATGCTAAAACTGGTAGCTAAAGCGAATTTAAGAATTCTTGAACTGAGGAAAAACTTGGTCAGCGTGTAACTTCGCAAGAGCAAAAGTTAGCAAGGTAACACAAACTTTGTAAAGTAAGTCAAGCAAATACAAGGGTATAAATGTGGCATGCGTTTTCCAAATGGCTGCACAAATTATTTCGTGAAAGGGGCCATGCCTCGAATCTGAGTGAATACCCTAGCTGTTCCATAAACAGTGCCAACCACTTTAAGAGATTGCTTTTGGACGATCCATTGTGAGAAAGTAAGATGAGATCTCCATAACGAAAAGAAGTACACAATTGTAACACCGAATATCGGCTGCACACTTTAAAGCAACTCCACAGATGTCAGACGGGGAACCATACCCAATTTTCTGGTAGGTCTGAAGACACGGAGAGCGGCAGAACGAGTGCCGACTCTGGGGGAAGTATGACAATGACCTTCTCTGGGGGGGCAGGGGCACAAAAGCACTTCTGCGCTTTTATGTACTACAGTCCACGGAAAGCAGAAAACTCTTAACTTAAGCATGAACTTTCCCAAGTGGGCATGTGAAAGGGGGAGGGGGAGGGGGATGGCTCGAGCAGAGGTATAATGGAGGTCACGGCTGGGCTGGTAAGTATGTTTTAAGGTCGGTTAAAAGTGCATTAGAATCAGGTCATTGCACCAGATTGTATATTTATAGCATGGAAAGTAAGGTATAAATAACTTGAAGTAAATAATTATCATTTTTTAATTTCTTATAATAAATCTCGTTGGCATATAAGTTCCATCAACTTATACATGATCAGAAAGTCAATTTAAACACAGAGAAATCAAAGAAACATGTCTTATAAATTAACTTGACAGCTTAAACCAGAACATCAATGATGTTGAAGCTCAACTTCATCACAAAAATGTTCAAAACAGTAGTAAAGATGATATCAAAGGAAGATGAAATGGGGAGTTGCCATTTTCAAGTCAAGTTTTGCATAAAAAGAAATATATTTACGGTCTGCCATCGCTTAGTAATATTTTATAAGAAGCAATTTATTCTTTGCAATATTCCCATTGATTATACTGTAACATCGTACATCTTTTCTTTCAATTAGTTTGTCTTAAAATGTGCCAATCATATGATGTGAAACCAAGGATGTATGAAAACATTCTTGGTGAAACTAAACAATAAGCAAGGCTTTCACACATGTCTGTTTTATGAGGCCATTTGTCTGTTTTATGAGGCCATGCCCCCAATCCAAAAGACCAAGTTATTTTCCATAAAAATGTGTAAATTCAGCTTGAGGCAGCTGATGTCAAAACCAAAGTTGTTTGGAGATTCGATTGACTCTGTGTACACATGTGTTAGCTAAAAATAAAAGATTCCCTCCAGAAAAGTTAAAAACAGGTTTTTCTAGTGAACATCACTAAATATGATAACTAGAAAATTGTGTAATTGCTAAGAAATGTGGCTATAAGAATCCTTCTGTTGTTGCTAATCTGTGAGGATTAAGTTTCATACAAACCTGGACCAGGATATGATTAAACGAACAAGTCTGATTTGGAATTCTAGTTATCTGCATGTCTTAGTGGGACTGGAGCATGTGCCCCTGCACCCAATATTTGACATACAAAGCGGGAATAATTAATACCACCAGAATAATTTTACAACTACCGTAGAATTACCCCCAACTTCAAATTATTACCTTGTTCCACCCAATCTTGGAAATTAAAAGCTGCCATCTCAAATGTAATAATCTTAGCTCTTTTTTTTTCTTCAAAATCAGATACAAATATTCAAAAACTGATGAATTAGTGTTTTATACAATCCTCTAATAGTTATTCATTGTGACTAAATTGATCCTTCTCTTAACAACTGAGGCAGTTTCACAGCATACTGTGCATGCCATAACAAAGAAGGCATTCCATTTGCTGCACAAGGCTGCACTTACCTGCAGTGAACATGTGGTGGTGCAACTAAATTTACAGGGAGAATTTGATGCGTACGGTGTTTTACAAAAACAAAATGTATTGCGGCATCATAGTGTAAGCATTGAGACCCCCAAATTTCTAATCTCAGGTTTTACCCACCCTATTCTCAAACCAATGACACTACGTGAGACTAAACGTATCCAGAGATGATGGAGGCTACTTCTTACTGCTAACCCCATTCCCACCACTCGTCAACTAGAAGGTCCCTATAACTTATTCACCAAGCATGAATGTAAAATTCTTCCAGCTGTCGTTTAAATATGAAATAATAATCAAGATTATAAATGCTCTAACATCATCAATGATTCAATGCTTACACGATCTTTGACCTAAAAAACCCTTTCATAGAAGAGGATATAAGCCTCGGCGCCAAGTACTTTGCTATCGTTTGCTTCGCTTACATGAGTGTCGCTAATGTAAAACCACTTCCCTTGATTGCATGCGTTCTTGTCTCCACTGGCTACCGGAAAATTACTTGGGCAATTCAATCCATTTTCTAACCCTGGTGAGTTGTGATTTAGCAGGATTGCATTTGACCCATGACCTTCTGGCTGTGATGGATGGTCGGGCTGAATGAGACCCCCATTTGGGAGTGCGTTGATGCTAGGCGTCTCCGCCTGAGGCCCATTGGCAATCGGTTTGTGCCGTTTCCGATCGGGAGGTGAGGTAATAGATTTTTTTAGAGAGTTACCGGTTGAGTGACAGTTGAGAAGGTTTAGACCGCGAGGAATGTTCATGATGTGTAGCTGCATCAATTCTGAAGGCTGACGTACTTTAACAAATGAAGTATAATGGCCAAATTGCAGTCTTCCAGAGTGTTCAACAACACCATACAGTGAATATAACACTTGCTCATCTTTATTTGCAAATTTCTGTTGACAAGAAAAGGAAAGCATAATTATTCAATATCTGATAGGCCAAGCATCTAAGCTCTCTTCGGTGTTGTCACGACGACAAGAAGATACATAATTCTCATAAAACAGGCAAAATTTGAACAAAATCTAAAGATGGTGTGTTTCCATTTTGATGGTGGGTGTCATTTTTTCTGTTGGATTGAAGTAGAAAAACCCCCTCCCCTTTGGGCCAATGCAAGTAATATGGAATGTGATTTTGTTTGTAACTAATTTTGGTATACTAATATATTGTGGGGTGAACAGAGCAATAACTAATAATTCCATCACCATCAGCATCACCATTAGCATCTCATCATCACCACCACCACCATTGTCGTCATCGTCATTGTCGTCATCATCACCACCACCACCATTGTCGTCATTGTCATTGTCGTCATCATTATCACCACCATTATTTTGTATTTATTATTATAATTGTTGTTGTTGTTGTTGTTGTTAAGTTATTATTGTTGTTGTTTGTTATTGTTATTATTATCATCATTGTTGTTGTTATTATTCCATTTTGTAAATTAATATTATTGTTATTGTTTGTTTTGTTATTGTATTATTAATTTTGCACTGTGTTTAATTGCGAACATTTTATTATTGTTTTGTTATTATTGTTGTTGTTGTAAATTATTATTGTTGTTTGTTGTTGTTACTTTTAGTTATTATTTTTTCTTGTTGTTAAAAATTGTTAAATTGTTATTATTATTGTTTGTTGTTGTTATTATTATTATTGTTGTTGTTGCTTGTTGTTCTTATTATTATCATTTTTTATTGCTGTTGTTTGTTGTTGTTGTTATTATTATTATTATCATTATTATTATCATTATTATTATTGTTTTTTTTAGGTGGGAAGTGGGGGAGAGGGGATGCGGGAATGTAAGAGGAAGAAAAGCCCAAATCCCCAACTCCCCACCCTTCTTCTCCAAAAGAAGATATAATTACTATGTTGCTATAGTCTTTACAATGTTACTTACACTACAAGCTTCACTGCAGAATGGTGCTATATCAAGAACGAGTGGGAAGTCTATATGCCTTGTGATCTTCCGTAAACTATAACCAACCTGCAACAAATGAAACACATAACTGAATAAGTACAAACACCATCAAATTTGTGAGTGTCAAATAACTTGAAGGGTTAGTTCTGGGGTCCATCTTTTATAAAAGAGGGCTTCAAAGGAAACAAAATAGTAAAGAAAGCATTCAAAAATCTTATTCCGTTAAGGAGATATTTAAGTTTAAAGTTTGGGATCATTTGTGTAGAAACAGCTGAAATCAGACTAATTGTGATGTCATAGCCTCAGACTCCTCAAAGTCTTTAAGTCTTCTATCATATTTTGTCCTACAATTTTGTGGCTTAAAAACCATGAAATATGTCAAAAAAGTAGTAAAACTGAATCTAGGAAGGGTATTTATAATATACTACCTGAAGAAAGCGAGGTTAAATAATTTAGATAGTTGTTAAGAATGTGAGGATGATGATGCCAACTTTCCATAGTAGACTTACTACACCAGCAATTTCTAAACAGATAAGACAAGAGCTTTAAACTTGAATATCTCCTTAACGGAATAAGATTTTTGAACGATTTCTTCACCATTTTGTTTCTTTTGATGTCCTGTTTTATATCAAATGGACATGCTTGACCAATGAACTAATCCTTTAATCTTTAATGAAAAGAAAAAAAATGTTTTTGTATGGTAATTGTTTTTGTATCTTAGCATGCCCCCTTTTTTTGACTTTGCCGTTCCATACTTTCGGTAGACAAATCCTGTCCATGGACACTAGGCCCAGAGAAAACAGGCAAGGTGAGGGAGAAAGAACAAGAAGAGTATGATCACCTGTTGAAATCTCTTGAGATGAAGTGTAAGTACGGGAGGCGGATGGTGTATGAGGAGCTGCTTGCTTGCATCTGTGTACACCGTCTTCGTCTTCCCATCAGCATCTATCAAAAATTGAAATAAAATTAATATGCAAACTACACTTTATTCTTTTGATGTACATAAAAAAACATGCGCAAAAACTATGTACAAAAGCAGTGTTTCTTCTTTCTACATACATGTCATTCATTATTTATTTATATTTTACAGTTATAGATTAATGTTGAGGCAGAGTGTTATATGCATATAAAATTCATACTCCCGACTTTAGGAGGTTCAATCGCGAGTGCAAAGTCCTTTGAACCGTGCAGTGCATATGCTTATAATCACGATGCCTAAACATTAATCTTTTTATAAAATTTTTGTGTTTAAAAATGCATTAAAAACAACTAAAAAAAGAAAAAAAAAAAAAACCCATTTATTTTATCCCTTTATTAAAAAAAATTACCTGTTTGGAAATGGACTAAACCATATAGTCATGGTTGTGCATTAATGGAATTTAATGCACCGGTCATAACAATGCAAATATTTCATAGAAATTTAAAGACATCATTTACTTGATAATTAATTGTGACTGACCTTTTCCTTTTTTAGACGTACAGTTTTCACATCCAAACCGGTTAGTTCCAGTTAACCACTCGGGCGCCGTGAACTGGCTCAAACAGGACTGAACAGAACACTCCTGAGATTTGGCCTGATAACGAGGGGCCAAAGAAGAGATCACTTTTGTCTTGCTGGTCGGAGACATCGGCGAATGAGGAGGGGTGAACTTTGATGTAAAACTATTGCTCGGTATTAACGGTGGAGGCTTAAAAGATGGCGGCTTGGGCCTCGTTGCACTTTTAGGAGTTGTGACATTAGTACTAGTGTCTTTCTTTAAGACATCCATCTCCATAGATCCTTGTTCAGGACATTGCGTAGGTGCGTCGGCTCCTTGCGAGTTTTTGACGTCTGTTCCACCTACCTCCATTTTTAACGTAGTACTACTCAAATCTAAAGACGACATCCCTGAGCTTAAGTCTGATATATCTTTACTACTAACAGTTTCATTCTTTTTGGGAGATGTTGATTCCATACTGTGTGTTTTTAATTCTGCAGACGTCTGACACCCTCCTTTGAGCTGCATAGTATCACCCTCGTTGCACTTTAATGAACCGCCCTTATTACTCTCTAAGAATTCCTCCTTCGGAATAATTATTTCGGACACCTGAGTTTGTTTTTCGGACATTTTTAATTCCGGGTTTGTGATAATTGTCCTACATTCACTGCTTGTGTCATCTGTAGTGCTTGCTGCCTCCCCTACGGCAGTCACAGCTTTATCAGTAAGAATTGATGTCTCGCTGTCGGCATCGTTGGGGTCACCCATTTCTGTGCCATCTTCCTTTCCATCAATGTTATCATCTGACTGAACAGGGGATTCCCCCAGTTCCTCTGGAATCTCTTCATCTGCCCCCTTTTCACTACCAACAGAACCCTTTGATTTTCTTCCTTTTCTCTGTAGAAATAATCAAGAAATTCATGTTTTTCATATAATATAGATAGTGCACCTGATTTGTTTCCAACTGAAAAGACCTTTCTCCTAATATAAACATACTTATACCCAAAGTTTGCATTTCCAAAAACAAAATGGTCGTAACTTTGCTTACATTATTTTGTATTTTTACTCCAGACTACAATCTTTGGTCATATGTTTCAAAATTTCAGGTGTAAGTAGTTTGTTTGCTTGTTTATTTGATGAGGGCTTAATGGCACCACAACAGCCATGGACAAATTGTGCCTAAGAGGTTAGATTATTCCAAGGTAGGAAGAAAATAGGGGGAGACTAAGAGAAACACGGGGACTAAAAGCCAGGATAAAGAGAGAAAGTGCATGGGTGAAAAAAGGGGCAAAAGTAAACAGGGGGTGAGTGGGTGGGAGAGGACTAAATATGGTTGTAAAGGGGCAGCATGATAAAGGAAGGAGATAATATTATCTGGAGGATTCTTCTGGAAGGAGCTTGGCTATTGTGTTGGGGAAGGGGGGAGGGAAGCTTTAGGAAGGTTGTACAGGTGAGGTTATCCCATTTAAGATTAATTAAAGAAGGACAGACTTAAGAGTCTGAGAAGAAGGCAAAATGGCTGAGTGGGGAGTACTCAATAAAGTTGAGGGCGAGTAGGATGGCCTTGGCCTCAACCAAGAAGATGGACGAGTAGTCGAAAAGTCTGCTACTGAGGGTGATGTCTTGGATGACAGCAGCAGCAGCTGTCTTGTCGCCTTCCTTGGAGCCATCAGTATAGATGGAGGTGGTAGTTTGAGAGTTGTCTTTGATTTGGTTGTGGAGGTTGATGAAGCGGTTAGGGTGGGGTTGGGTTTTGTGATGAGTAGAGAGGCCCAGGTGGATAGAAGGGAGGTGGTTGGCCCAGGGAGGAAAAGTGGGCTAGAAGAAGGTGCCAAGAGTGGCGGGGTTGATGCCAAGATGTAGAGGTCAGATTTGATGCGTAAGCTGAAGGGAGGGGATAGGGTTTTAGTCCTATCAAAGAGGGGTGAAGAAATTGAGGTACCTAATGAGGTTGTAAACAGGTTTCTGGGTGTTGGTGAGGCTCTAAAATCATAGAAAAGGGGAGTTGGTTGGCTTCAATGTGAAGGCTGGTGATGGGGGAGATCATGCAGGCACCCAGACAAAGCTCGAGGTCTTCATTTTGGATGGTGTTGATGTGGTTGAGGTAAGAGTTGTGAACGGCACAGTAGACAATATTGCCACAGTAGAGCTTGGTACGAATGGCGAGCCTGAAGATTTTGAGGAGAGCATGGGGGTTTGCAACCCAAGTGATGTTGGAGAGGAAGTGGAGAATGTTGAGGGAGCTGTTGCATTTCTGTTTCAAGTTGGTGATATGTTGCTTAAAGAGAGCTTGAAGTTTAGGGTTAAACCCAGGAACTTAGTGTGGTCGACTTTAGGGATGCGATTGCCATTGAGCACAAGGTTCGGGTTGGGTTGGAGGCTGTTGAAATGACAGAAGTGCATATAGACTGTCTTGTCTTTGGAGAATTTAAAACCATTATTGTTGCATCAGTCTTGCAGCCGGTTGAGGCGGAGTTGGAGCCTATTTTTGACAAGAGGAAAGCTAGGGGAAGAACAGAAGATGGTGAAGTTGTCCACGTTTGATGTTGGGACCAAGATTGTCCGTGATGTTTTTAATGCTCAGGTTGAAGAGAGCGGGGAGAGGATGCTGCCTTGGGGGATGCCTTCTTATTGGGGGTAGAGGTTGGAGAGGGTGTGGCCAATATGAACTTGGAACTGCCTGGGTGAGAGGAAGTTTTGAATAAAGATGGGGAGGTGGCCTCTGAGGCCGATGTTGTGAAGTTTGTGGGTAATGCCGTATTTCCAAGCAGTGTCAAAAGCTTTCTCGAGGTTGAAGCTAGTACTCTACTAGACCTAATGTTAGTACATGTATTCCTACTGACTAACGAGCAAAAAAAATTAATGAGCAACATTACTCTTGGCATAGTAGAATCAACGATTGTTTACCCTCTTGTGGCGTTGAAAAGGATCCTTATAACAAAACAAATTTGAAGTAATTCCAATAGTAAACATTAGTAAGTAAATTGAAAATAATATCCACATTATTCCAGTTTCTAATCAACAACTGTCATGTCCACCACTAATACACCGTACACACATAACAATACGTGCAGTGCAGTGCATGTATAGTACAAACAACAAGCATTACATAACAACGTTTGTGTCCAGAGTACAGGGCATGGGCCATACTGTACTATGACCTACAATCTTGGTCAAAATTGTTGAACAACTTGACAATGAAACGAAATAATGAAGCTACATTTGAAATAATTAATGACATTTCATTTGTATATATATATATATATAGAGAGAGACACACAGATATAGCCCCTTCTTCCTATTCAATGTTGGTTACAAATACAATAACCTCCTTCATTTACTGCATTTTAAAATGACTTTTCTCCAACACTGAATGGAAAAGGAGAAGGAGAGGGGGAGGGGGGAGGGGGGGGGAGGGCGTCTTGTAATGAGGTCCTGAAAAACAAAATAAAGTAAACCTTAGGATATTTTTGTGCCAAAAGATTATCTTATTTACAATTATGACAATAAACACCATAACATTTTTATCCACACATACAAAAAAGAAAATGCTCCACAATGACTGCGTTGGAAAATGAAGGAATTCTGATGTGTTTCAAGTACTATTGACCAAGATTGTAGCTAGCTTTAACATACAAGTGATACATGCAACGTGTAGGAAACAACAACAAAGTGGTAAAACATTTAGATATTTGATCATATTTCGCTTATAATATAAAACTCTTAACGTATAATGGTTTGGTTAACCAATTACTGTATATTTAGTATTTTGGTCAATTTTCTACAATTTTTTTGGACGTAAGTACATGTAACTGATATTTATTTGTACGTTGGAGGCAATTACTTGGATGTAGATATGTACCGGTAATGCCTACAAAACTGCCATTTCAGAGTAAAATGCAAACTTTACTTATACGTGCTGGGAAACATATGCTGTCAACTCTGATTTCTACCTCAGCACCTCCTTCTGCTAACCATCCATTTGAGCAAGATACGATGTGTTCCTTTAGGATCCTCTACTTTCCTGATAAAGATTCTTCTCTTTTTGGTTGAATGGGTTTTTTGTGAAACAACTTTTGTCTCATTGCTTCGAGAACTTTAAAATTTCAGTGTGAGGATTTTTGCCCTATTTGCTGTATTCGAACGCTTCTTTTCAGATTTGTCCAGACTTCTAGTAGCAAGGAATACTATTGACCCTTGTCTAGATGGAAATTGAGAGAAGTGTAGTAGGTCCCCCTTATGAGTGTTGTAGGTCCCCCTTCTGAGTGCTGTAGGTCCCCCTTCTGAGTGCAGAAGGGCTGTAGGTCCCCCTTCTGAATGTTGTAAGTCCCCCTTCTGAGTGTTGTAGGTCCCACTTCTGATTGTTGTAGGTCCCCCCTCTGAGTGTTGTAGGTCCCCCTTCTGAGTGTTGTAAGTCCCCCTTCTGAGTGTTGTAGGTCCCCCTTTTGAGTGTTGTAGGTCCCCCTTCTGAGTGTAGTAGGTCCACCTTCTGAGTGTTGTAGGTCCCCCTTCTGAGTGTTGTAGGTCCCCTTCTGAGTGTTGTAGGTCCCCCTTCGGAGTGTTGTAGGTCCCCCTTCTGAGTGTTGTAGGTCCCCTTCTGAGTGTAGTAGGTCCCCCCTCTAAGTGTAGTAAGTCCCCCTTCTGAGTGTTGTAGATCCCCCTACTAAGTGTTGTAGGTCCCCCTTTCCGGGTGTTGTCCGACAAGGTTTACTTTTTTTCCAGGTTATTATTCTTGGTTTTTCTGTTGCAAAATTTTTAAAGGGACAGTTCAGATGATATTGTTATAGCTTAAAAATAAATCTTGCAGAATAAGTTTGAAACTTACAGAGTGGAGGACAAAATACTCCAATCAACAATCGTGGCCAAAGGTGTTGGAACAGCACCCCCCTTTCTCCTTCTCCCCTTTCAATACTGTGTGCTTTGCAAAAACCTGAAAATGTGACTTTCAACATTGATGGAGGGGTATGGGGATTTGTACCAACTACTTTTGGCCATGATTGTAGATCTGAGAAAATGAGCTAATCAGATGAAGGCTCACCTTTGAATCCTTCCTTTGTTTTTCTCTCGCCTTCTGTTGCTGGTGTTTGCTGGGTTTGGGAGGGGTGGTGGTGCTCGGGGATGGTGGAAGGCCGTCAGACTCCTGATCAGCCAGCTTGGCTTGCTCGAGCAGCGTCGGTTTCTCAGCATTTTTGTTTGAAATGGTATTTCGCTTACTACCCTGTGAAACCAAAATAAAATAACAACGCAAATGACTTTAAGTTAAAGTTAAAATTTATTACACTTATATGGCGCATTATCTAAATAACTTATTTTAATGCGCCTTACAAAATATGCATATAAAGAAAATAAATACAAATGTGTAAATAGGATAAGCATGAAATATAAAGAAAACAAAAAGCATAAAGGATGAGGTGGTTTTGAGAGCGAAGGCGATAACTAGTTTGTTTATAATAAAACATTTCTCTCAGATATAACGGGGCCATGTTATGAAGGGATTTAAAAATGAGTATTAAAATCTTAAATTAAATTCTATATGAGACAGGTAGCCAATGAAGATTTTGCAGTAGATTTATAGTGTCAGATGAAAACTTTTTACAACCAAAATACAGTTCCACAATTTATTATTAAATAGTCAACTGAGAAAGACTTGAATTCTGAGTAGAACAATTTTCAATTGTTGTTATACTTTCTTTTACTATATTCTTAAAGAATCAAAAGTCACGTTATCTTTTCATATTTATAAACAATCAAAATTAGGGTGTTCTCTCTCATTAAGAGAAATTCCATTCCAGTCATTTCAAACAACTTATGACAACAATTTAAAATCTCCTGAACAAAACAACATATTGTACATTACATAAGCATCCCTATACAACTGCTAGAAGAGATCTTGCTTTTTGGGAAAACATCCCCAAACAACCACACAACTAACTTAATCTCCCATACAACCACACAACTAACTTAATCTCCCACACAACTAACTTAATCTCCCATACAACCACACAACTAACCTAATCTCCCATACAACCACACAACTTACTAATCTCCCATACAACCACACAACTAACTTAATCTCCCACACAACTAACTTAATCTCCCATACAACCACACAACTAACCTAATCTCCCATACAACCACACAACTTACTAATCTCCCATACAACCACACAACTAACTTAATCTCCCATACAACCACACAACTAACTTAATCTCCCATACAACCACACAACTAACTTAATCTCCCAAACAACCACACAACTAACTTAATCTCCCATACAACCACACAACTAACTTAATCTCCCATACAACCACACAACTAACTTAATCTCCCAAACAACCACACAACTAACTTAATCTCCCACACAACTAACTTAATCTCCCAAACAACCACACAACTAACTTAATCTCCCATACAACCACACAACTTACTAATCTCCCATACAACCACACAACTAACTTAATCTCCCATACAACCACACAACTTACTAATCTCCCATACAACCACACAACTTACTAATCTCCCATACAACCACACAACTAACTTAATCTCCCATACAACCACACAACTAACTTAATCTCCCAAACAACCACACAACTAACTTAATCTCCCATACAACCACACAACTTACTAATCTCCCATACAACCACACAACTAACTTAATCTCCCATACAACCACACAACTAACTTATCTCCCATACAACCACACAACTAACTTAATCTACCATACAACCACACAAACTAACTAATCTCCCATACAATCACACAACTAACTTAATCTCCCATGCAACCACACAACTAACTTAATCTCCCAAACAACCACACAACTAACATTATCTCCCAAACAACCACACAACTAACTTAATCTCCCATACAACCACACAACTAACTTAATCCACATACAACCACACAACTAACCTAATCTCACATACAACTAACTTAATCTCCCAAACAACCACACAAGTAACTTAATCTCCCAAACAACCACACAACTAACCTAATCTCCCATACAACCACACAACTAACTTAATCTCACACACAACTAACTTAATCTCCCAAACAACCACACAAGTAACTTAATCTCCCAAACAACCACACAACTAACCTAATCTCCCAAACAACCACACAACTAACTTAATCTCCCATACAACCACACAGCTTACTAATCTCCCATACAACCACACAACTAACTTAATCTCCCATACAACCACACAACTAACTTACCTCCCATACAACCACACAACTAACTTAATCTACCATACAACCACACAACTAACTAATCTCCCATACAATCACACAACTAACTTAATCTCCCATGCAACCACACAACTAACTTAATCTCCCAAACAACCACACAACTAACATTATCTCCCAAACAACCACACAACTAACTTAATCTCCCATACAACCACACAACTAACTTAATCCACATACAACCACACAACTAACTTAATCTCCCATACAACTAACTTAATCTCCCAAACAACCACACAAGTAACTTAATCTCCCAAACAACCACACAACTAACCTAATCTCCCATACAACTACCCAACTAACTTAATCTCCTATACATGAAATCTAAAATTACAACAATTTATTTTGAGATATGTAACTTCTTGTAAACTCACTGTAAAGTTTACCACACAGTGGTTACAGAGTATGGAGATTAAGTAACGTGTTATGTAGGAGCTATTGTAGATGCATGAGGTCAGTGTGGAGATTAAATAACGTGTTATGTAGAAGCTATTGTAGATGCATGAGGTCAGTGTGGAGATTAAATAACGTGTTATGTAGGAGCTATTGTAGATGCATGAGGAAAATTATTGTGGCACAGAAGTTCATTGACCTCGGCGAGCTTGGGTTGCTATTAACCCTTACTCTACCATGCGGCAATATTATCGCTGTTTTGGGTGCCCCCCGTCTTTGGCCCTGCCTCCCAGGCGCATTTAAAAAAAAAGTGCTGGTAGAGTAAGGGTTTTTCAAGCCATGACAAGTGTGCCAACTCATGAATATATATGCAGCGTGGTCCCGGTGGGTGGCCCACCGGGTCATTGAAGCGGAACAAGCCTGACTTTGCTGCTCGGAGGACAGAGGACCCTTCAATAATGAATCTGTGCTTGACCCTTACTCTACCACACCCAATATTATTGCTGTTTTGGGTGCCCCGTCCTTGGCCCCGCCTCCCAGTCACATTTAAAAGAAAGTGCTGGTAGAGTAAGGTTTAAATTGGGCTTAGCTTACATCCAGTTTGTCCTACTTGTTTCATCCTCTACCATATAAGATAGACATGCCAAGGTTGGAAAACCTCTCAGCAAACTTCCCGAATCTGGTTCAAGGGAAATTTGTCATTTCAAAGGGAAAATAATAAGATAATGGTTCAAGAGTAATATTGAAACCTAGTCACAATGTCACTTTTCAAACAAATTACACATTTTCAGGGCTTCTTGATGCTCAACTAACCTTATCTCTCCTTGTGAATGCTGTTTTTAATGACACAATCCTAGCAAGCTCTTATGTTTGTGGGAAGAATTTTTAACCAATAATCTAATCCTTTAATAAGCTAAAACACTCACCTTAGATTCAATAATGGGCAGCGATATATCAAGGAAGGGTTCAAGTATTTCAGACACCTGAAAAAAGAAAGAAGAAAGCAACTATCCAAGGTTGAAATGTGATATAAGTGATCAATATCTTATCATTACATACAATATTAGGAGCCACATGCAGGGGTGGCGGAAATGCTTCACAACGACAATAACAAAAACAAAGAAACTTTTATGTCTTTTTTCATTTCTTTCACATCCTTTCTATTTTCTCCCCCCCCCCTTTCCACTTTCTATTTTTCTTCTTTTCTTTCTGCAGACCTGAAAAGGACCACTTGTGCTGTCTTCCGCTATATTTTCCACCCCTGGCCATGTGGCTCAATTGATTGAATGCAAAATTAAGAGCCTAGAGCAGGGGTTCTGAATTAAATTTTGCAAAGGGCAGTCATTTCACAACAACTTCAGACCATGGGCCAATTGCGTGGCAAAACCAGCATCATGTGACAAAAACCCGTTAACAGGTCAAAATAAACCCCGAATACAAACAAGTTGAAAGCGTGCGCGATTAGGATGCACACCAGATGTCGGCGGTTCTCTTATCAACCTTTCTTTGACACGCAGCGAGCCTAATTTATAGTGTAACTAACGATAACATTTCATTTGATATTCCTGCAAATTTTCATTTTCATATACATACGGTAGAGGACTATCTAAGAAACAAATTTTTGAGAAAACCATTTTGATATCTTATTCCGTTTATGAGTTATTACATTTTAAAGTTTTCATCAGTGTGTTGAAAGATGACCTCATAATGTACAATTGTGATGTCATAAAGGCAAATCAAAGTTTTCATGTATCTCTTTGAATTTGCCTCTTAATGGTAACATTTTGGTTTATTTTTGAGATGGGGTATAAAATGAACTTTAAAAGAATGTGCTTTCCACATCTACTTATGAACATTACACTGTTAAGCAAAGGACAAACATTTCGTCTCGTCTTATAGAAATGCATACAAAATGTTTTGCATTTGCCTTTGTGACATCACACTGTACACCACGAGCTCACTCTGCTGAAATCTTCAAAAAGCAATAACACCTAAACTGTGAAAGAATATCAACATGATTTTACACCAAATTGTTTATTTCATAGTCCTCCATCATACAAATCCATGGGAATATTCCCTTCTTTTAAAAACATTTTCGGAGAATACTTAGACCATACAATGTAATGTGATTTATTTGAGGTGAAGAAGATGATTTTCCTTACATTATTGCATGTTTGGCACTTGACCGAGCTGATGATGAGACCGCCAAATATTGAATCAACAAAGGTCATTTTGCTCTTATAACCATATTCTGTAGAAACAAAAACAGGATTTCAACATTAAGTAAAGTTATCATATTGCATTATGATTAAATATATATATAATGAATATACAAAATTAAAATATATTTTAAAATTTCTATTCGAGTAATTGTATTGTCATGACCTGTGCATTAAATGCCTGTAATGCACGACCTTATGTATTTGGTTCAGTCCAATTTTAACAACAGGTGAATGAATGTCTTAACAAAGCAAAACAATGTATGTAAACTTTTCTCGTTTTTCATTCTTTTTTGTTTTTTATGCTTTTAAAACAATCTTTAATAGAAATTGTATAAAAAGATGAATGTTTTGGCATCGTGTTTTATGTGTATTTAATGCACAGTTCAAAGGACTTGCAAATGACCCTCCTAAAGTTGGGTCATTCCACTCCGGCCAAAGTCCTTTACCCTGTGCATTAAATAAACATATGAACACCTCGCCTAAACATTACAATGCATTACAAAATGTTTAACATGAAAGTAACCTATAGTGGTGGAAGAATAATGAGTTGTAAAGAGAGTTCAATGAACTGAATTCCAGTTTTTGTTTTCAATTTTCTTTTTGCTGTACTGAACCAGTTAAGATATTATTGTTTTAGATGCTACATTGAATAAAGGATATGAAGGGTGACGGGTAAGGAGGGGGGATTCATTACGTAAGAGCATTGCAATAGATTTAGAGGGACCTGACTTGCAGATATGATAGGTTGATGGGGTTTAATGGCACCTCAACAGTTGGTCTGACGAGGAGGGAGGAGGGATTCATTACGTAAGAGCATTGCAATAGATTCAGAGGGACCTGACTTGCAGATATGATAGGTTGATGGGGTTTAATGGCACCTCAACAGTTGATCTGACGAGGAGGGAGGGGGGATTCATTACGTAAGAGCATTGCAATAGATTCAGAGGGACCTGACTTGCAGATATGATTGGTTGAAGGGGTTTAATGGCACCTCAACAATTGGTCTGACGGGGAGGGAGGGGGGATTCATTACGTAAGAGCATTGCAATAGACTTAGAGGGACCTGACTTGCAGATATGATAGGTTGATGGGGTTTAATGGCACCTCAACAGTTGGTCTGACGGGGAGGGAGGGGGGATTCATTACGTAAGAGCATTGCAATAGATTCAGAGGGACCTGACTTGCAGATATGATTGGTTGATGGGGTTTAATGGCACCTCAACAGTTGGTCTGACATGGAGGGGGAAGGGATTCATTACGTAAGAGCATTGCAATAGATTCAGAGGGACCTGACTTGCAGATATGATAGGTTGATGGGGTTTAATGGCACCTCAACAGTTGGTCTGACGGGGAGCGGGAGGGATTCATTACGTAAGAGCATTGCAATAGATTCAGAGGGACCTGACTTGCAGATATGATTGGTTGATGGGGTTTAATGGCACCTCAACAGTTGGTCTGATGGGGAGGGGGAAGGGATTCATTACGTAAGAGCATTGCAATAGATTCAGAGGGACCTGACTTGCAGATATGATTGGTTGATGGGGTTTAATGGCACCTCAACAGTTGGTCTGACGAGGAGGGAGGGGGGATTCATTACGTAAGAGCATTGCAATAGATTCAGAGGGACCTGACTTGCAGATATGATAGGTTGATGGGGTTTAATGGCACCTCAACAGTGGGTCAAACTTACCAGCGAGGTTGAATTGTAATTGAAATCTTTTTGAAATTGGTCGGCAACAGATCTTCCTCTGTTGCCGCTGGTAAATTGTGGATTAATCTACCTTGTCAGTTACACTTAAGTTAACCTTTTGATGTTTTAAATCACACCCCAAAGCCCGATATTTTCAAATGCTTCAAACCCTTCGATTCCAACGCAGTCGTGACACGGCTGATTTGACATGCACTTTTCAAAAAATTATTCACTTCATCAAATATGCCTACAGCAGTAATTCTGGTATCACTTGAAAGAGCTCGAATAGTTCTTCCAGAAAATACATTTTTTGATGGGGGTTATGTTGAAGATCTAAAATAAAAGATGGGTTGAATAAAGAATTTGTCATACTTCCAGACCTTCATTTTGCCTAAAAACCAGTGAGGAACTTACAAAGAGATCAAAGCATCGAATTCCAGTCTAATTTTGACTGCCCCTATCATCAATATCTTTTTTTTGGCAAAAGTTGTAAAGACATGCAATGTAGTTAGTCTAGCAGTAACATGTGGGATTACTGTGTGAGCGCCACAGGTTCAAATACTGCATCAGATGCGCGGCTTTATCCTTCACGAGTAATTACAGCGGTGATTATTGTTTTTGATTATTTCCATTGTTTCTTCAGGTTTTGTTTTGAGAAAAAATTCAGACTGGTATCAATGGAAAGGAAATTTAACAAACAATCAAAATATGTAACAAAATCCTCCATTTTCATTATTCACAAGAAAAATTACAAGCTAAAAAAATTGGCCTAATTTTGCCTGAAATTTGCAAATTTGTATGTATTATTCATTACAATATTTTCTTTAATTTGACATTTTCAATGAAAAGTTTATTGCCTTAGCATTCATATACACCAAACTTGTAGTGATACAAAATGTAAGGAAAGTTATGAAAATCAATTTTGGAAATATAATTCAGTAAAACTTTTAGTCACGTTTTGGACCCCCTGGGACGCTAAGGGTTAAGCATATTTAGGTATGTTTTACTCAGCCTTTCATCTCTGTATTTTATCCCTCTAGATTTAATCACTTTAGGTTTAATAACTCTGTATTTTATCTCTCTGTATTTTTACCCCTCCCTTCAATGTATTTTATCCTCTGGATTTTAGCTTTAATGTGTTCTGGTTTTACTTGTTCTGTGCTCCTGATGATTCAGTTTTAAGGGGCGCATTATAAATATATTTATTATATTATTAAGATTTGTTGTAGTAGATGGAATGGAAGTAACAGAGTTTTAAGGGGTGGCTTGCTGTGGAAGAATTTTGTCAAGTTTTGTGATGTTGTTGAAGGAGGCGAGTAAGACAACAGTGTAAAGAGGGCAGTCACAAATGGATGTGTAAGGACTACAAATGGATATCTAAGGACTACAAATGGATGAGTAAGGACTAAAAATGGATGTGTATAGACTACAAATGAATATCCAAAGACTACAAATGGATGTCTAAGGAAAACAAATTGATGTCTAAGGACTACAAATGGATGTCTAATGACCACAAATGGATAAGTAAGGACTACAAATGGATGTCTAATGACCACAAATGGATAAGTAAGGACTAGAAATGGATGTCTAAGGAAAACAAATGGATGTCTAAGGACTACAAATGGATGTCTAAGGACTACAAATGGATGTCTAAGGACTACAAATGGATGTCTAAGGACTACAAATGGATGTCTAAGGACTACAAATGGATGTCTAGGGACTACAAATGGATGTCTAAGGACTACAAATGGATGTCTAAGGACTACAAATGGATGTCTAAGGACTACAAATGGATGTGTTAGGACTACCGTTCATTAGAGTTTGTTTGATAATAGGCTTTTATAGCACGCCATTCCATTAAGACCACAGCACCTCTAGTCAAGTTATCTGCTGCCATCAAATCAGCGCACGTGAACTTTGACCTGACTGGGCCAAGACTGGGAAAGTGAATGAACACCGCGTTTTCACGCTTCTCTTCTCAAATAGTTTTTCAGAGAACCAGGCAGGGGTGACTCTCCTGCCGTTGGGACCGACAGCTTAACGTCCCCTCTAAATGACGGTGTGCGCCATTCAACCATTGTCACTTCTCTCAATGGCTGAATGAGGAGTAGGAACTGCTTCCACTTAGATGTTCGGCGTATCTGTTTGCACAGCTGTGCAAAAATCAAGTTAGACCTGACCTGAGGCTTGAACCCGGGACCTACAGCATCTCAGTCGTGTGCTCTGCCAACTGAGCTACTATTCTCCAATTGTGCATGGCATCAAGATGACCACAGGCATTGAGACTCACCTTTAATTTTCTTCTTAATCGCTTCATCTAGTTTGTTCTTTGCTTTTTCTTTCTGGCCATGAGCTCCCAGTATGCCTTCTTGTAACCTCTGTAGGAAAAAAGGAGAGAAGAACATTCATGGGGGTCTCACTGCTGTTAGTCTCAAACAAATGACAATTATAATGGTGAGCAAATGCTGACAAAGAAAAATCAAAAATGTATTTGATGAGAAAAATGAATAAAAACAGCCCAACCACAAAGAGTGATACTTATGTCTTTAAAGATTAGTTCGAAAGTCAATCAAGTTTATCTTATTTGAAAGAGGACTTTAAACAAAACAAAATTTGTGAAGAAATCAATCAAAAATCTTATTCGATTAAGGAGAAATCCAAGTTTAAAGCTCTTGTCCTATATTTGTAGAAATGACTGGTGTAGTAAGTCTAAATATGGAAGGTTGGCATCATCATCCACACATTCTTAACAATTGTTAACGTATTTTTAAAGAAAATTTATTTCCATTTATGACTATTTGAATAATATTTTATTTCACTTTTCTTCAGACTTTCTTCACATGGTAAACTATGATTTCCCCTACTAGATTCTGCTTTACTACTTTCCTATATCCAAAGGTTTTTAAGCCAAAAAATTCACAGGACAAAATGTGATATAATACATAAAGAGTAATCTGAAGCTGTGACATCACAACTAGTCTTGATTCCAGTCATTTCTATAGAAATGATACCACACTTTAAAACTTAAATATTCCCTTAACGGGATAAGATTTTTAAATTCTTTTGTCACCATTTTGTTTCTTTTGAAGTCCTCTTGCGCATAAGATGGACTTGCTTGACCACTAAACTAACCCTTTAATAAAAAGGTACTATAATTTGAACTTTGTAACAATCATTGTTTTATTCATAACTCCAAACAAGTTTGTCACATAATAATAAATGGTAGAGTGCTACCTTGATTTGCTCAGCCTTCATCTTGTCCAGCAAGTACCTGAGCAGCTCATGGCTATCCTGCTGCTGAAATCCCTTGAATCTGGGAGCTCTGGAAAATTAAATATGTAAATCAAATTGTTATCTAAAACCCCACCATCTCTAGAATCTTAAAGACATACATGCTAATAACTGTGCATTCTAATGAATATTCATATATGTAAATAATCAATGCACACTTAAGTGTCAATGAGTTTCTGAAACAGATATCTGCTTACCATACATTTTACTCCTTCATGCTGTAACAGGGTTCCATCAAAGATGAACATTTGAAAATGAATGACGGATTTATGCATATATGCTGGTTATAACATTTTTTAATATATGCGTACCAATATCTAACTTACTGATGCATATTCTTATCTCGATAATATTTGCATATCAATGTAACAAGATTCTACATATTCCTATTAGAAACATCAATATTCATGATTCAGCACATTATTGTGCATATTCAGTATTTATCCATTCTATTCATTCCAGCCAACATCCACTAAAAGCAATACGATGTTTTAAAGTCACAAAAATATACATACAATTTGATACTAAAGCACTACACTGCATAATAATAAACACAAGCACTGCAGAAGGACAAAATTCAAATGATTTTCTGATCAATATTTTTGTTTTGATGAATTTTTCAAATTATATGAATTGTTACATTTCTCAAACCATTTTGATCAAATATTGAATGGTAGAACAATATAATAATTATAATAATAATAATAATAATAGGAACATTTATATAGCGCTTAATCCACACTGTGGAGTATGCTCAAAGCGCTTATACAATACAAATGATAGGTTAATGTAAATAAATGATTAAATTAAATTATAATACAAATCAAAAATACTTCTTAAACAAATATGTTTTGAGCTGAGATTTAAACGTATTCAAAATTGTAATGTCTTTCATGGATTTCGGAATATCATTCCATTTTCTGGCGGCTGCCACTGTGAAAGACCTATAACCAAAAGATTTTAGTCTCCACTCTGGTATATCCAGCAATTGCTTGTCACTAGACCTGAGACACCTTTTTGGCTGATAGATGGACAGAAGCTCACAGAGGTATTCTGGTGCTGATCCGTCTATACACTGGTAGGCTAAACACAATATTTTATACTCGATTCTAGCTTCTACTGGTAGCCAGTGCAAAAGCTTTAACGTGGCTGTAATACTGTCACGTTTTGATGTTTTAGTGACAATACGTGCAGCTTTGTTTTGTATCCTCTGCAATCGTTTGATGTTCTCATGTGACGCACCTACAAGCAGACTGTTGCAATAATCAAGACGTGACAGGATTAATGACCTTGCCAATGCTGAAGCCGTCTCTTGAGTCAGAAGGTGTCTCATGCTGCCAATATTGTGCAAGTGGTAGTTGCAGAACCTGCAAAGCTCTGTGATATGCTTCTCCATGGTCAGTTCTTAATTGCCGTATATTTCTTAAAATAACAGACTTATGGAAAAGTTGAAGATCAGGTAACTCCTACAGTTACTCAGAAACCTGGGAGTTCACCAAATCAGACAAAAATAAACTGGAGATATTTTAAAGGAACTGCCTGAGGAAAATCATGAAATAAGATTGCCAATGAAGATCAGTAATAATGAGTTATATAAAAGAACACAGACAGTACCAATAAGTAGGACAATATATACAAGAAGATGGAGATGGATTGGGCATGTGCTGAAGATGGAGATGGATTGGGCATGTGCTGAAGATGGAGATGGATTGGGCATGTGCTGAGGATGGAGATGGATTGAGCATGTGCTGAAGATGGAGATGGATTGGGCATGTGCTGAAGATGGAGATGGATTGGGCATGTGCTGAAGATGGAGATGGATTGGGCATGTGCTGAAAATGGAGATGGATTGGGCATGCGCTGAAGATGGAGATGGATTGGGCATGTGCTGAGGATGGAGATGGATTGGGCATGTGCTGAAGATGGAGATAGATTGGGCATGTGCTAAGGACAGAGAATGATTATTATGCGAAAATGGCATTGTTGTGGGCCTAAAGATGGAGATAGATTGGGGGAAGGAAAAGAGCTAAAAATGGCATTGTTGTGGGCCCCGGAGGGAAGGAAAAGAGGACGACTGAAAACAACCTGGAGAAGGACAGTTTAGAAAGAGATGAAGGAGCTTCTGTGAAATAGTTATAGGGAGGCGACAGAAATTGCAAGAGACAGGAAGAAATGGAAGAAGCTACTTTACAAAGCCTTAACCTCCACATTCAGGAGAGGAGAGCGTTAAGGTAAGAGTTTACTCACTTTTGGCAGACCTCACTGAAGAGGGGCGTGGGTTGATGGCAGAAGTCTTGCTCACTTTATACATGTCTTCAAGGAAGCTCAAGAGGGCAGAGGTCAATGACCCCATTGATGGCAGGGTTATTTGCAGTGGTATCTATAGGGGAAAAAAAAAGGTTCTTCACTAGTCTTTATTTTTACTGTCAGGAAATGCTTCAATGAAATATTCAAATGTACAAAGGCAACTACCAGTGCCCTAGCTTTGCTGTTTTAGAGGGGCAGCCTGCCCTGCCCCTCCATTGACCCGCCACTTTCCCCCTTTTGGTCTGCCCTGCCCCTCATCAGTAAAAAAATGTGCAAAATAAAACAATTTTTTAAATATATTTTTTTAGATTTAACTTTTATTTTTTAAACTTAATCATAATTAACTCCATAAATGAAAAACCTTACATGGATACAGAACACAGAATGATAGCATAGTAATTAGTAAGAAATTGTCCTGTTTGGCTAATTCTGAGGTATCTTCACCAGCAGTTTAAGCAATAAAGGACCCCACACAGTCATGTGCCCCTCAACAAATCTAGCACCCTGCACCTTTTTAAATCAAGCTAGGGGTCTGACTACAGAAATTATATCGTTCGTTCTCTTCTCATAAAAGGAGGATATAATCATGAGTAGAACAAGTCTTGAAATTTTGAAATTTGTATTACAAATATTTCCAATTTATAGTCCATCAACGTTTGAGTTTTTCAATTCAATTCAACATAACTTTATTTCAGCATTTTTGAAAATAGAGATGCTACTTTTGATCATTACATAATATATACAATCTGAACATTTCAAAAGATAATAAAAAATATGATAATCTACACTGAAATATATAAACACTCTTGAAGATTGACGGGATTCCCAGAAAGGTACAACGAAGCCTGCACAAAGAGTCGTCCTCTAAATGAAGATAAGGTAAAAGCAGGCCTCCCAGTGACTCTTTTTTAAAATAAAGTTTTTTTTTAAAGGTTGAAAAAGTTGAAATAAAGGTTTTTAAAGGTTTTGGATTTCAGCAAAAGGGTTTATAAAGGTTAACTCATGGAATAAATTTTCATACAATGAGCATATTCTAGGGCTAAAGGCAGTTGGTGGCGCCAAAAGTCCATAACTTACGTGCAGTTGGAAATTTTATCTTGGTCCTGCTACTTTTTAAATATGTGTTGAGAACAGATATGTTATTAAATGAATGTGTATACTTACCAATAAAGCTAAAACCTTGGCACTCGAATCATTTACCTTACTTAAAAAATGTATGATTTGAAAATAAAGGTTTTTAAAGGTTTTAAAGGTAATTTTGAAAGGAATAAAGGTTCAATTTGTCAATAAAGGTTTTTAAAGGTTTTAAAGATTTTTAAAGGTTTACCAGGAGCCCTGAAAGTTAATAGAACAATAGAAGAAAAAAAAAAGAAAAAAAAAGAAGATAATACCCATGGAAGACATTTGTTTGACATATGCAACATTTGTGATAAATTCATTCCAGGAAGACACCACAAAAAAGTACGCTTTTCTTTCTTCAATTTCAGTTTTTGAAAATGAAGAGATCTTGCTCTTAGTTGCTGATTATAATTCCAGGCATTTGTAAGTGCTATTTATCAGAGCGCTTACAACAATTAATCGTGCACACACACCAAAACCAAACTGCAGTCCCCTGGGACTATACTGGCTGGGGTGAGGCAATGCCCTTGTTCAACCACAATGGCACAAGTTACCAACCACATGAGTTTTTTACCCTGTTCTGTCCTCAAATGAAGAGTGACATATGAGGAAGCAGCAGGTGCCATTTTTGGTATTATCCAACCCAAGATTGCACCCGGGCCTCCTGGCTCATTAGGAGTACTGTATTCAACATACGACGATGAAATAACACAACAACATAATATAACAACACAATACAACAACACAATACAACAACAACATAATACAAGAACATAATACAACAACAACATAATACATCAACTACATAATATAACATAATACAACAACAACATAACACAACAACAACGTAATACAACAACATAATACAACAACATGCAACAACAACATAATGCAACAACAATACAACATCATACAACAACATAATACATCATATAAGAACAACATAATATAACAACATAATACAACAACATGCAACAACAATATAATACAACAACAAAATGCAACAACATAATAATAATAATAATAATAATAATAAGATCCATTTATAAAGTGCATAATACACAGGCCTCTATGCCCATAATGTCACAAAATTTAAGCAAAGAAACCGCATACTAATAAAAAGTAAAAAAACAAAAATCAAGGTTCAAATCAGTTGCAAAGAGATGAGTTTGGATATAAAGGTGCTGAGACAAATTGGGATTGTTGTAAATAAATAAAAAACAAAGAATTTACATAAGAAAATAGCAAGGTATTCTTATTCACGCATTACAATTTAACACCTAAACATTAACAAAACTGCAAAATGGTCAATTTTTAACATATTTTGGGTGAAAGTTTGCTTCTGTGGTGTGTACCAAATTTTTCAGCAATTTTGATAATGTTGCCTGTAACCTGCCCACATATCTTTAAGGAACGTGAAGCTGTGGTGTCTTTAAAATAACAAAAACATGCTTGGCCACAAATCTTATCTTGTCTTGAAGAAAAAATCATGAGTGCTACTCACAAGCTCATCATTATCTTCATCTTGCGGTTTCTCACCCCCGTTAGACAATGGAACATCCAGGTGCGTGTCCAAGGGGACTTCCACTTGCTTGCCAACAGCCCACTTGTCCGTCAGAGTGGTTCTTAGGATGTGCGTCTGCGTTAGATTCTATTTAAAGGAGGAAGAATACTATGTTTTATTCACATTGAGTGACTCTGTTCATTGGCATGTCAACAGCAAAGGTTCCACTTGTCCGTCAGAGTGGTTCTTAGGATGTGCGTCTGCGTTAGATTCTATTTAAAGGAGGAAGAATACTATGTTTTATTCACATTGAGTAACTCTGTTCATTGGCATGTCAACAGCAAAGGTTCCACTTGTCCGTCAGAGTGGTTCTTAGGATGTGCGTCTGCGTTAGATTCTATTTATAGGAGGAAGAATACCATGTTTTATTCACAATGAGTGACTATGTTTATTGGCATGTCAACAGCAATGGTTCCACTTGTCCGTCAGAGTGGTTCTTAGGATGTGCATCTGCGTTAGATTCTATTTATAGGAGGAAGAATACTATGTTTTATTCACATTGAGTGACTATGTTTATTGGCATGTCAACAGCAATGGTTCCACTTGTCCGTCAGAGTGGTTCTTAGGATGTGCGTCTGCGTTAGATTCTATTTATAGGAGGAAGAATACCATGTTTTATTCACAATGAGTGACTCTGTTCATTGGCATGTCAACAGCAATGGTTCCACTTGTCCGTCAGAGTGGTTCTTAGGATGTGCGTCTGCGTTAGATTCTATTTATAGGAGGAAGAATACCATGTTTTATTCACATTGAGTGACTATGTTTATTGGCATGTCAACAGCAATGGTTCCACTTGTCCGTCAGAGTGGTTCTTAGGATGTGCGTCTGCGTTAGATTCTATTTATAGGAGGAAGAATACCATGTTTTATTCACATTGAGTGACTATGTTTATTGGCATGTCAACAGCAATGGTTCCACTTGTCCGTCAGAGTGGTTCTTAGGATGTGCGTCTGCTTTAGATTCTATTCAGAGGAAGAATACTATGTTTTATTCACATTGAGTAACTATGTTCATTGGCATGTCAACAGCGAAGGTTAGTTGAGATAGCATTTTATACATACTATTGATAACCTAATAGTTGCTGAAATATGAATTTAAGATGATTACAAGATTATAAAGTAAAATAAAATTTAGTCACTCTCTATCAAAAGTTGATCCTGTTTTGTTCTATTGTGAAAAAAGAGCTTCATCGTTATTTCAAAATAATTATTTTATATCATTTGGTTATTATTAAATATTTTCTCAACAATAATTGTTTCATTTTACATACCGAAAAGTTTCTCTTTAAGCCAACTCGCACCCGACACCTAAGTTAATCTTGAAAACTCAGGTATGACAATTACCAACCCGACATCCTGTCTAGTGTATTGTTTCCGCTCAAAACAATAATTGTTAATCTGCCATTCCCATGTATGCCACAGCCAAGCAGTCCAAGGCTATTTGTGAGCATAAGATTACACAAAGCTAGAGCTGAGTAATCAGGGCACTTTTGTGATTGAAATCATTCATCCGTGTTAGGTGTCTTAGTGAAAGTTTTGTTTTCAAGCTGGTGATAAAAATAGCTGTGTATCATACTGCCTGAGGTAATAATGTGCATTAACTGTGAATGATTGACGGACCATTTCTCCTAAGGAAAGATATTGCTTCAGGTAGGTAACAATAATCGTTGTATTTTAGGTAACACACTTACAATACTGTCTTGTGGTTATTTTGTCAACCAAAAAAAGCCCCGTGTTCTCCACACACATAGAGAGAGTGGTTATTTACATTACAATCCAAAATATAAATGAAAACTTGACCATTAGCATAAAGTCAGGGCCAGGAAAAGGGCAATACAGAGGCATGGTAGGCAATACAGAGGCATGGTAGGCAATGCAGAGGCATGGTAGGCAATGCAGAGGCATGGTAGGCAATGCAGAGGCATGGTAGGCAATGCAGAGGCATGGTAGGCAATACAGAGGCATGGTAGGCAATACAGAGGCATAGTAGGCAATGCAGAGGCATGGTAGACAATACAGAGGCATGGTAGGCAATACAGAGGCATGGTAGGCAATGCAGAGGCATGGTAGGCAATGCAGAGGCATGGTAGGCAATGCAGAGGCATGGTAGGCAATGCAGAGGCATGGTAGGCAATGCAGAGGCATGGTAGGCAATGCAGAGGCATGGTAGGCAATGCAGAGGCATGGTAGGCAATGCAGAGGCATGGTAGGCAATACAGAGGCATGGTTGGCAATACAGAGGCATGGTAGGCATGGCAGGCAATGCAGAGGCATGGTAGGCAATACAAAGGCATGGTAGGCAATACAGAGGCATGGTAGTGCAGCATTTTTCAAAATTTCAGTTAAAAGTGTTGGCAAGGAGTTAAAAATACTTGGTGAGTAAAAGTACAGGTTTCTCCATATTTACTTGCCATTGTATAAATGAGTGGTGAGTGATTTTTACTTATTTTCTCCAACCCTGGTTATTTCCAAAAAGGAAAACAATGAATCAAGATTGACAATTTAACTTCTTGTAACCTTCTTCTGCAAATTCTTAACTTTTGAAAAATGATCGGACATAAATAAGTATAAAACTACCATGACTTGGACAAGAGCCAAAAACACCCTCAAACAATTGCACCGGATTTGATGAGTTATCAAGTCTGGCTTCCAGGGGTCCATATTTAAAATTTTCACCACTGTGTTACAGAACAGTACTTTCTTAAATGATACTGTTCCGAATCAGATTTCACTGTTCTGATTCTTTTGCCATTAAGAGGACAAATTCCTTTCTTCAAAATATTTACAACCACTTTATAGGTTGATATACATGTGCAAATATGTACGTCTGTTATTAGTATTTACATGATGTAGCATCCAGTTGTGTACTGTTGTACACATGCAAGAACCTTGGAACTACTACACAGTAATGCAGTATGTGTATTCATGATAAATTGTGTTGACAATTGCAGGCAAGGTGGAAAAAGCTTGTTTCTTACTGGAAGAAATAATTTTTGATAATAATCTTATATGTTTGATAATAATCTTATATTTTTGATAATAATCTTACATTTTTGATAATAATCTTATATTTTCGATAATAATCTTATATTTTTGATAATAATTTTATATTCTTGATAATAATCTTTTATTTTTGATAATAATCTTATATTTTCAATAATAATCTAATATTTTTGATAAGAATCTGATATTTTTGATAATAATCTAATATTTTTGATAATAATCTTATATTTTTGATAATAATCTTATATTTTTGATAATAATTTTATATTTTTTATAATAATCTTATATTTTTGATAATAATTTTATATTTTTGATAATAATCTAATATTTTTGATAATACTCTTATATTTTTGATAATAATCATATATTTTTGATAACATTTTTATATTTTTGATAATTTTCTTATCATTTTGATAATAATCTGGTATTTTTGATAATAATCTTATATTTTTGATAATAATCTTATATTTTTGATAATGATTATATATTTTTGATATTATTCTTATATTTTTGATAATTTTCTTATCATTTTGATAATAATCTGATATTTTTGATAACAATCTTATATTTTTGATAATAATCTTATATTTTTGATAATAATCATATATTTTTGATAATATTCTTATATTTTTGATAATTTTCTTATTATTTTGATAATAATCTTGTTTGACAACATACTTTTTTGAAAATGTGTTGATCATTTGTTGCAACATGCTTGTGGAAAGAACACTGTTTCACCAGAACAGTTATGTTTGAAAATTCACTGTCTATGCATGAAAAGCACTGCCTATGCATGAAAAGCACTTCCTACATAAAAAGCACTGTTCTCAGAACAGAGGCAATTTGATCCCGAGGCTTCTTCGAGCACAATGATTCCATAATGGACATAGATGTGGGTTTTTGCACGATAAGATATAGTTTGGTAATTAATGTTCGATATAATGACTTCATGTAGGAATTGATTGGTCATATATCGGAAACTTGTAAAGTGTATGCATTATTATATTTTAGGTCGCCAATAGTATTTAACCGGGGTGATGCCATAAATGCGTCCAATGTTACAATAGAGGAGGGTTGGTAGTGGTTTATGAGTGACACCCCTGAAAATGCCAAGTTATGATGACAGGAATTAATAGTGGTTTGTGAGTGACACCCCTGGGAATGCCAAGTTATGATGACAGGAATTAGTAATGGTTTGTGAGTGACACCCCTGGGAATGCCAAGTTATGATGCTAGGAATTAGTAGTGGTTTGTGAGTGACACCCCTGGGAATGCCAATTTATGATGACAGGAATTAGTAATGGTTTGTGAGTGACACCCCTAGGAATGCCAAGTTATGATGACAGGAATTAGTAGTGGTTTGTGAGTGACACCTGGGAATGCCAAGTTATGATGACAGGAATTAGTAGTGGTTTGTAAGTGACACCTGGAATGCCAAGGCATGATGACACAAATTAGTAGTGGTTTGTGAGTGACACCCTGGGAATGCCAAGTTATAATGACTGGACTTAGTAGTGGTTTGTGAGTGACACCCTGGAAATGCAAAGTTATGATGACAAAATTAGTAGTGGTTTGTGAGTGACACCCTGGGAATGCAAAGTTATGATGACAGGAATTAGTAGTGGATTGTGAGTGACACCCCTAGGAATGCCAAGTTATGATGACAGGAATTAGTAGTGGTTTGTGAGTGACACCCCTGGGAATGCCAAGTTATGACAGGAATTAGTAGTGGTTTGTAAGTGACACCCCTGGGAATGCAAAGTTATGATGACAGGAATTAGTAGTGATTGTGAGTGACACCCCTGGGAATGCCAAGTTATGATGACAGGAATTAATAGTGGTTTGTGAGTGACACCCCTGGGAATGCCAAGTTATGATGACAGGAATTAGTAGTGGTTTGTGAGTGACACCCCTGGGAATGCCAATTTATGATGACAGGAATTAGTAATGGTTTGTGAGTGACACCCCTGGGAATGCCAAGTTATGATGACAGGAATTAGTAGTGGTTTGTGAGTGACACCCCTGGGAATGCCAAGTTATGATGACAGGAATTAGTAGTGGTTTGTAAGTGACACCCCTGGGAATGCCAAGGCATGATGACACAAATTAGTAGTGGTTTGTGAGTGACACCCCTGGGAATGCCAAGTTATAATGACTGGACTTAGTAGTGGTTTGTGAGTGACACCCCTGGAAATGCAAAGTTATGATGACAAAAATTAGTAGTGGTTTGTGAGTGACACCCCTGGGAATGCCAAGTTATGATGACAGGAATTAGTAGTGGATTGTGAGTGACACCCCTAGGAATGCCAAGTTATGATGACAGGAATTAGTAGTGGTTTGTGAGTGACACCCCTGGGAATGCCAAGTTATGATGACAGGAATTAGTAGTGGTTTGTAAGTGACACCCCTGGGAATGCAAAGTTATGATGACAGGAATTAGTAGTGATTGTGAGTGACACCCCTGGGAATGCCAAGTTAAGATGACAGGAATTAGTAGTGGTTTGTGAGTGACACCACTGGGAATGCCAAGTTATGATGACAGGAATTAGTAGTGGTTTGTGAGTGACACCCTTGGGAATGCCAAGTTATAATGACACAAATTAGTATTCTAGTTTTTAATACATGCATTTGGGAATTTCAGAAGTATCTGTTGGTGGTGTGGTTTTGTAATTGTAGGGACAAATTTTTCCATAAAGATAAGGTCTCTTCAGAAATTATACAGGTTTGGGAATAAGAAGTAACTTACGATGGAGATTGAAGAAAGTAGATGTTTATAACCAAAGAATGCATCAAAATGGGCGTGAATGAGTTACTGTACACGTTAGTTACGTGGTTTTGTTTTAGGGGTGTCAGATTATGAAGGAAACAGCAGTCTATTTCTACGTGCATTCATTGCTTCTGTGACATCACAACAATAGTTTGAGATAATTAAAAAAAATTGTTATATCTTAAGCAGGAACGATTAACAACGTGCCAAGTATGTATGTGTCTTTAATATATGAAACATGTAGTCGATAAGCTGTTTTATATATTTCCTCAGCATCTTCTGATGTATGGCACCACTTTTGACCAACCCGGTTCCACTAGGGCTTTACGTGGCACCGAGAAATCGCATCCAAATCTACCTATCAAGAGATTATCCACGTTATTGAATTCAAAAGAAGCTCTTCAATATCTTAAAAGTCGGCAATTCACGAGCAATCCTTACAGATATTGTCCAGATGAATTTGAACAATAGGGACATTTTAACGCGGCTAATTAAGACTCTTTGTGGGTCTTATACTGACCAAATGGAAGACATGGTAGAAATACTGTCAAAACTGTTCACAAATGTACTTGGCGGTATGGACGTCACCTATCAGAATGACATCACTAAAATGCAAGAGATTTCAAAAACCAACCAAAAAGTACCTCCTTCGGCAGCAATGTGACATATTTATTGATTGGTATGCAATTCAAGTATAACTTTTATGAAATTGTGCAAAACAACTTTTAACCTCTGAAAAGTAATCTTTTAAGATGCCGACTCCTAAACTTGTATCTGAAACTCTCCATAAAACCATGCTCAACTTTTCCCCCCTTATAACCAGATAGGGTTGATCTATCTAACAAATCAAAATGAAAATTCATTGCAGATTAATTTGGCAATGATCATAGGTCTACTATGTTTCCACTCCATTCAAGCGAAGACTTGTTTTTTTCCTATTCATTCCTAAGACACTTAATTACAAATTATATTTAGTCGTCAGCTCAATTGTTCAACATTTTTTTCATGTCAGAACATATATTTTAGTTGCTATTCAAGTTTGGAATGCATGTCTCATAAGTTCTTTTAAAGTATGAGTCTTCTTTATATCAATTTTTTTTCATAATAGTTGGAATTCCTTTCCCAGGGCAAGGGAAGCTTTTGTTCACCAGTAGCTGGAAAATGCATGAGGTCGACTGGACATTGGATGTGGATGGACAGACAAACGAACAAACGGACGGATGGTAAAGCTGCTATTTCCCCCTCTTCACCAAAATTACCCAATGATAAAGAAAAGTTTGCATTTCAAAAGGAATATTTCTACAATTACCTGCATGACAGCATTGAAGAAGCATGTATTGCCTAAGTTGGTAAGACCCTGCAAATGAAAAAAAAATAACGAGTCATATTTAATCGGAAAAACATAACATTTGCCGTGATGGACGACAAAAATCGCAACAGTACAAATAATCAACGTAATAAAGCATTCTCAGGCATGGAAATGGATATTTGCTTTTAATTTGAATCAGACATCAAACACAACACAATCACAAATCCTATTTGAGTATTCTGCAAAAGTGATTTTGTTATCGAAAAGTAACTTCAAGATCGTACTGCATGTGTACAACTGCATTAAAAAAAATGCGCCTTCGTACTTTCAAGATTTGCTGCATATTTATGAGCCTGGACGCGTTAGTCTAAGATCCAACAAGAATGTCACTCGCCTTGTGGTGCCAAGGAACTAATCGTGTTAGTGGGGACTGCGCCTTTTCTGTCCTGGGACCTCGTTTGTGAAATAATCTACCTATTGCAATCCGTCAGGCTCAAACTGTTTATACTTTTAAGAAAGCCCTTAAGACTCATCTTTTTCCTACTGATTAAGTTTTATGCTGTTTATAATATTTAATTCCTTGTTTTATTTATCTAGTTTTTTAATTTTGTTTTTTAATAATTCTTTTATACTTGTGTATTGTCCTGCAAATCTTTAACAACAACAAAATTGATATTGTATATTACGAGTTTGTCTATGTATTATCAATTTTATTGTAAAGCGCTTCAATCCATGGGAGAGGCGCTATACAAATAAGTTCAATAATAATAATATGAGATGCAATGGCTAAGTGGTTAAGGAATCTTGCTCATGTTTAAAAGGTGCCGTGTTCGATTCCTGTCATGAGCGCCGCATTGTGTCCTTGAGCAAGTTTGTTTGTTTGTTTGTTTGAGAAGGTCTTAACGGCACCACGACAACCAGGGTCAAATTGTGCCTGAGAGGTCAGATTATTCTAGAGGTACGAAGGAAAGGAAACAGGGGGAGAATGAGAGAAATTTAAGGACATAAGTCAGAAAGCTGTGATCGAGAGAGGAGTTGCATGAGTGAAACACAAACAGAGTAGAGAGGGGGTGGAAGAGGAGAATTAGATATGGTTGTAGGGGGAAGCATGATGAAGGAAGGAGTTCATTTTATCCGGAGGATTTTTCTGGAAGAATTCAGCAGTTGAGTTGTGGGGAGCGAGAGAAGCTCTGGGAAGGTTGTACAGGGGGCAAGCAAGGAGAACGTGATGGATTGTGAGGGTGCAGTGGCAATTGTTACAGGGGGGTTGACACTTTACTCTACTTGCTTCAGCCCACTCAGCTGGAAAATGAGTACCAGCAGTGCTGGGAAATTAATCTGCGATGAACTGGCGTCCTGCATGTCCAGGGAGTCTAATCTGCTTGCACCATTGAAACCTGGAATAAGCACTGGCCCTATGAGCCTAATAGCTGAGATTGAATTAGCTTCTAGTTTATGGGGTCTAATATATCTAAGTATCTTAGTAGTCTGACATATGAAATGTTTGTACAAATCTGAGACATTGTTTCAATACACACAAGATTTTTGATGAAGGTTGCACGTTTTTGCATTAAATCTGATTCTAGCCATTTCTATCCAAATCTGATTGTACATAAATCATCAATATATAAAAATCACATTTTCTGCAAATACTACATCAAATTCTTACTCATTTTCAATGTTTCTGAAATTCTCTTTTACAAAATTTTGTGTTTGTTTGATGAAGGCTTAATGGCACCACAACGAGGGTCAAAGTGCACCTGAGAGGTTAGACCATTCTAGAGGTACAAAGGAAAAAAACAGGGGGAGATTGAGAGAAATACAAGAATTAAAAGTCAGAAAGCTATGATTGAGAGAGGAGGTGCATGGGTGAAAAAAACAAAATTTTGTTTGTTTGTTTGTTTGATGAGGGCTTAACGGCACCACGACAACAAGGGTCAAATTGTGCCGGAGAGGTTAGACCATTCTAGAGGTAAGAAGAAAAGGAAACAGGGGGATAATGAGAGAAATTCAAGAGCAAAAAGTCAGAAAGCTGGGATTAACAGAGAAGGTGCATGGGTGAAAAAAACAAAATTTTGTTTAAAAATGCATGGTACATGTGATAATGACATATCACGATAAGTTGGTTGGGGTCATTTTAATAAGATGGCAAAATAAAAATCTTTTACTAAAAGGAATTTAAAATATGAAAAATAATCATTTTGTTTTGAAAGATCAACCTAATGTTCATAACCAAATATGAGATGCATGGGAAAAGATTTTTAGTAGATTCTGTGAATACATATCATTAAAGTTTCCCCATTACTTGCAAAATTATCTTTTCTTGTTAAATGATGTTAACAGTGTTTTTGTAAGCTGCATGTATGCACAAAATTAATCAATATGAACAAAATAATAAAACATGCTTGGGAGACAGTATAGCCCAGTACATAAAGAGCGGGATTTGCATACTGATGTTCTCTGGTTTGAGCCTTGGCTTGGACAATGACTTGTAAACTCCTGCTGCGTACCTAGCATTAGATACACATTACATTAGCAGGGGAAAGTTACAGGCAACAAGAAAAGGAACTGGCCAATAGGAACTGGCCACCCTACCTCATCATGCTGTGGCTCAGGAAGTGTGGCACTTTACCAAATCACATCACATCTCCGAAGCCCAGCAATAGCATGGGCTAACCTTAAGATGGTTAATCACTGAACTAATCCTTAACGATACTAAAGAGGACATCAGAAATGTTCTGCTTGTTTACACTCTTTTAAGTCCTATTTAAATAACTTTAAGTCCTGTTTAAATAACTTATCTCTTATTTGCTTATAGTGACCAGTAGTAATCATTGTTGTCTCTGTTAAATTCCTACCCTCTGACCTAGGTTTATAACATTATTCTAATCCATTAATTATGCACTTGTATTGTGCATTTACTTGAATCCTTAATGGTTTGGGAGATGATGAGGGTCGGTTGAGGTGGAATGGAGGGGAAGGGAGTTAGGGTATTGTGAGGGGTGGGGTTTAGGGAGGTGCGGGTGTATATGGAGGCCTTGTTTTTCACCGGTTTATTCAATTTGTTCTTTATATGCATATTGATTTAATTATTCATTGCCTTGTTTTCTGCTATTGTATCGTAGCAGGTTTTGCAGTTGTACAGTAGATACTTTTTTGCTAAATCTCCTCAGTAACTCTATACACTTTTGTTAAGCCATGTTACTCTATCGTATAATCTCATTTAAATTTCATCAATCAATATATAATTTTTAAGATGTAACTAATTTCCCTCGATGTATATGTATATATTTAAATTGCAATTGTTTAGCTGGAATAAAGTACTTGAAGTGAAAAATAAACAACGCGAAGGTCGTCCACCTCTCACCTTGACTTTCTGGTTCACACTGGACGTCTTCTCAGGTGATGAGGATGCCTTCAAGGGTTTCTTCATTTCCATCTCCTCCGCTTCTTCCTCTTTCTTCTTGCTGCCTCTTTTGGAACTAGACGCTAAAGAGGAACGTAATCGTTAGTCTCACAGAAAATGGTGAAATGTACTAAAAACCCAAATTCACACCTGGGATCAACAAATCAACAAAAAATCAACTTGTTTGCCGGCAGGAGGATCTGAATTTGAGGTTGTCTTATAGTAAATGATGTTGCCCTACAGTAAACGATGTTGCCCTACAGTAAACGATGTTGCCCCACAGTAAACGATGTTGCCCTACAGTAAATGATGTTGCCCTCAGTAAATGATGTTGTTCTACAGTGAACGATGTTGCCCTACAGTAAACGATGTTGCCCTACAGTAAACGATGTTGCCCTACAGTAAACGATGTTGCCCTACAGTAAACGATGTCGCCCTACAGTAAACATGTTGATGTTGTCCTACAGTGAACAATGTTGCCCTACCGTAAATGATGTTGCCCTACAGTAAACGATGTTGCCCTACAGTAAATGTTGCCCTACAGTAAATGATGTTGCCCTACAGTAAATGATGTTGCCCTACAGTAAATGATGTTGCCCTACAGTAAATGATGTTGCCCTACAGTAAATGATGTTGCCCTACAGTAAATGATGTTGCCCTACAGTAAATGATGTTGTCCTACAGTAAATGATGTTGCCCTATAGTAAATGATGTTGCCCTACAGTAAATGATGTTGCCCCACAGTAAATGATGTTGCCCTACAGTGAATGATGTTGCCCTACAGTGAACGATGTTGCCCTACAGTAAATGATGTTGCCCTACAGTAAATGATGTTGCCCTACAGTAAATGATGTTGCCCATAGAATTTTGTGTATACATTCAACGCAAATGTTGCTGAAAATCAAGTTGTCCATCCGGACAGGTCAATTAAATTTTATGGTTGCCTGAATAAGATTATTGGTTGTCCCGGTCAGCTCGGCGTACGATTTGTTAGATGCTGATTCACAGCACATTCCAATTCATCTGACTTCAATCAGTACTACACCCATAAGTGATGGGGTCTTTGTGGTGAGTTTTTCAGTTTCAATTGACCTGTTTTGGCTCCTAGAGTGATAAACTGATAATTAACCTGTCCGAGTTAGATGATTGACAACTTTTTCAACCAATCACTGCATGAATTTGCCAAGCAACAAAATCTGTGTAACTAAGTGGGGCAAACATCCTACACGGTATTGGTACCGTACAACTAGCTACCGGTGTGTGCTCATGTAGTCAATGCAATTTACTGTACAATACAAATTTCTGCACACACAAAACTGAGTGACAGCAAAATGGTGAACAAAAATGGCCCGCTGTGGGCTTTCTAAATCTGATTGCTGTTACCCAGAATAATTAGCAAACTGAATTTTGTTTATACCTTTTGCTAAAAACTCTAAAAATAAGGAGAAGTGCCATAAATGAACCAAAGCTCGCAGCAGGCCTAGCGAACATCTAAATGTCGATGCATTGGTAATTCATGATTGCGGATTGTTTGCCACCACCTAGTTGCCGCGTTGCTATGGTGGGTGTGGCTTACTACGTAACTTAGAGACGTTAATTGTTTATGATCTCAGATAAACATTGGTTAGATAAGTTTTGTAGCTCTTCAAATGGGTCTCCACAAACCCGAGGCCAGTCAAAATTTTCTGGGGTCTTTACTTTACGAGGGTTATGCACTTGTCCTATCAACAATGGCACAATATGTCACCAACCACATTTTTACTAAGGTTATGAAAACCTGCAAAGCATTCAACAATTTTTAAATAAGAAAAATGTAAGCAACTTCATATTTATTGTTTGGGTGAGGTTTCTGAGCAGGGGATATATTGCAGAGAACTAATGGAAAGCAGGGGATATATTGCAGGGAACTAATGGAAAGCAGGTGATATATTGCAGGGAACTAATGGAAAGCAGGCGATATATTGCAGGGAACTAATGGAAAGCAGGGGATATATTGCAGGGAACTAATGGAAAGCAGGCGATATATTGCAGGGAACTAATGGAAAGCAGGGGATATATTGCAAGGAACTAATGGAAAGCACAGATAATGCAAGGAACTAATGGAAAGCAGGGGATATATTGTAGGGAACTAATGGAAAGCAGGGGATATATTGCAGGGAACTAATGGAAAGCAGGGGATACATTGCAGAGAACTAATGGAAAGCAGGGGATATCTTGCAAGGAACTAACAGAAAGCAGGGGATATACTGCAGGGAACTAATGGAAAGCAGGGGATATATTGCAGGGAACTAATGGAAAGCAGGCGATATATTGCAGGGAACTAATGGAAAGCACTGATATTGCAGGGAACTAATGGAAAGCACTGATATTGCAGGGAACTAATAGAAAGCAGGGGATATATTGCATGGAACTAATGGAAAGCACTGATAATGCAAGGAACTAATGGAAAGCAGGGGATCTATTGTAGGGAACTAATGGAAAGCAGGGGATATATATTGCAGGGAACTAATGGAAAGCACTGATATTGCAGGGAACTAATGGAAAGCACTGATATTGCAGGGAACTAATAGAAAGCAGGGGATATATTGCAGGGAATTAATAAAAAGCAGGGGATATATTGCAGGGAACTAATGGAAAGCACTGATATTGCAGGGAACTAATGGAAAGCACTGATATTGCAGAGAACTAATGGAGGCAGGGGATTTATTGCAAGGAACTAATGGAAAGGCAAATGTACATATAAAAAGCAAACAATATTTTGAAAAAGAAGTACAGTATGCGATGGTGTTACATAGATGATGGTCAATTCAATCATTGTTTTTAATATTGTTTTCATTAGCTAAAATAAAATAAAAATTGCAGAGAATTAAAATCTTTAAAGAGCAAATACCAGATTCCCATGTAAAATAAAAACAATTTAAACTAAAGTTTAAAACATAATAATATCTTTGCATTGAAAGATTAAAAGTATAAAGAAATTAAATTTAAAAATGAGAGATAAAGGTGGAAGTTACCAAAGCTTAAATAGGGAAATTTTCTCTCTCCGTCTAAAGAAGAAACATGCGAAACAATAATGAACAACAACTTTGAACTGAACCAACATAACGTTGTGTTATACATGGAAAGTGATTTATTGGTTTTGAAGCCTAACCTTAAACCAGTTTGATTTCTTATTCGTTTAAGAGTTATTGAATTTCAAATATTTCCCATGTCTTGAAAAGTGACCGGTGCAGCTAGTACAGAGCGTGATGTCAGAGTTGCACTTCAGAAACATTTCTTTTTTATGCATTTCCATGAAAATAAATGTTTATTTTATCTGTGTATGAATACTAAGTACACGTACAAGTGGACCTGAGTAGGTTATGTAACCCTAACCAGTTTGATTTCTTATTCGTTTAAGAGTTATTGAATTTCAGAGATTTCCCATGTCTTGAAAAGTGACCGGTGCAGCTAGTACAGAGCGTGATGTCAGAGTTGCACTTCAGAAACATTTCTTTTTTATGCATTTCCATGAAAATAAATGTTCATTTAATCTCTCATTTAGAATATTAAGTACACGTACAAGTGGACCTGAGTAGGTTATGTAAACTTCATTGCATACTCCATCTGAGTAGGTTATTGCATACTCTATCTCAATAATAAACAAACAGAAGTTACCTACACTTTAGAAAGAGGCAATAAAATTTATAAGAAATAAATACACAAATTTGGCTTGGAAGTGTGACTATGCAATCATACTGCAGAATTAGACTTACTTCACCAGTCACTTTCCAACACAAAATACCTTTCAAATGCAGTAACTCTCAAATGGAAACAGATATTAACATGGTTTTTACTCTTCATTTGTTTTTTTAATTATCCTCTTTCATATAAATCCACACGAATAATCCTGGGCATATTCCTTTGACCAAAACATCAAGTGAATTCAGATACGACAAATATGGACAGCAAAAAACGGTTTCTTTTATTTCCAATTTGAATTTTCAAAATAGCAGGTCCAATTTTCATATCAGATTACTGTAATAGTCTAGTTTCACAATATTCCAAATTATCTCATTAAAAATCTGCAGCATATCCAGAACAAGAATTGTCAGAAGGACAGTATGCTCGACTATTCAAAGCTATGATAGAGAATGGGCTTATTGAGGGAAGTATATACAGAAATAGGGTAGCAGGGTCAGATTAAAACCCGATACTGTATGTCATTTCACCCATATGTCATCACAGCTGTAATCCAGATGACACCCCACCACATGCCATTCCACCCTGTCCCACATGTCGACCCACCCTGTTCCACAAGCCAACCCACCCTGTTCCACATGCCAACTCACCGTTCCACATGCCAACCCACCCTGTCCAACATGCCAACTCACCCTGTTCCACATGCCAACCCACCCTGTACAACATGCCAACTCACCCTGTTCCACATGTCTACCAACCCTGTTCCACATGCCAACCCACCCTGTCCAACATGCCAACTCATCCTGTTCCATATGCCAACCCACCCTGTCCAACATGCCAACACATTCTGACCAACATCAAGTGTTTACAATGCTCTTCACGCATACTGCATAATCATTTAAACAAAAAAAATCCCAACACCCACTTTAATTCAAGAGATACCACAGATACAAATATTTTCATTGCTATACAAATAAACTAATTATTATACACACGCAACCCCTTAATCATGCTCAACTAAACAGTACCAATGCCATCTACCACTGTACCAAGTTATCTCAAGTTAAATATTTTATATAATATGCACACCCAACCCCCAATCATGCTCATTTGAACAACACCCATGTCCTCTAGAATGTGCTAAGCTACATGAAAGTACACCATTTATAACTTAAGTTATGTGCTCATGTTAAACATTTTGTATGAGTCTATTGTTATGCAAATAACCTAATTTATATGCATACATCACTTCACCATAAAATGTAGACAATGCTTTTTACCTATATGATCATCTGTGCAAACAAAATCCCCACATCCACTTTAATTTAAATATTTTCATTATTATGCAAATATGCTAATTAGTATGCACACACAACCCACTATCATGCTCATTTGAACAGAACCCATATCCTCTACCCCTATGCCAAGTTACATGCATGTAAACCATTCATAATTCACTACAAAATCCGCCCCTTGAACACTACTCCATCCTGGTTTTCTGTGCCTGTGGCATTCTAGTAACCGCATGAACGATTACGTGACATTTACAAGCAATGCTAAAAAGTTTTGAATTTCCTATTTCATTTCCACATTACTCCACTTCGTATTATAATGCAATTTGTGGTCAAATGATTGCGTAATACATGGTCAACTTGTTGAGAGAATGTCCTTGAAACGGGATGTCAGTTTGTTTGTTTGTTTGATGATGGCTTAACGGCACCACAACAACTAAGGTCAAATTGTGCCTGAGAGGTCAGATCATTCTAGAGGTAGGAAGTAAAAGAAACAGGGGGAGAATGAGAGAAATTTAAGGACAAAAGGTCAGAAAGCTGTGATCGTGAGGGGAGGTGCATGGTTGAAACAAAAACAAAGTAGAGAGGGGGTAGAAGAGGAGAATTAAATATGGTCGTAAAGGGAGGCATGATGAAGGAAGGAGATAATTTTATCCAGAGGATTTTTCTGGAAGAACTCAGCAATTGAGTTGTAGGGAGCGAGGGAAGCTCTGGGAAGGTTGTACAGGGGCAAGCAAGAAGAACGTGATGGATTGTGAGGGTGCAATGGCAATTGTTGCAGAGGGGTTGGGGGGAGCCAATAAGGAGGTGGGAGTGGGTGAGACGAGTGTGACCAATTCTAAGACGGGTAATATGAACGTTGTCAATACGAGAGAAGCTGTTGATGGTGGCTTTGATCGGAATTGTGGGCTGGATAACATGGAGTTTGTTATCAATTTGGGACTTCCATGAGGTTTGCCAGCGGTCCCGAACAAGGGAAGCGATAAGCGGTTCGATGTCAGAGAGGGTTTTTGGAAAAGGGGCAGGGAGGAGGGTGAGGGCAAGCTTAGCGGCTGCATAAGCCCTGTCATTACCCGGGATGCCAACATGGCTGGGTATCCAGAAGAAAAAAATACTTTTCCTGCAGAGGGTGGGAGAAAGGAGTTCACGGAGGAGGAGGTGGCATGTGAGGTTATCCCATTTAAGGTTGAGTAAAGAAGTAAGAACAGCCTTTGAGTCGGAGAAAATAACAAGGGATGTCAGTGGCAGTTTCATCCCGTCTGTATTTCAAGGGGCGCTTTCTTCAAATGTTAAGATATGAAAACTTGAACCAAAGCAAAAATGATGCCGATTCCAAGGGTAGTAGAATAGTTCTACTATTCTTTGGATATTTTAAGCTAAAAATGCTGCCAAATTAGTTGTTAATAGCTATAATATCCCATCAGAAATTATCCTAAGTTCCCTTCGCTGGCTCCCAATTAAATTTTGTATTAAACTTAAACTACCTGCCTACATAAGGACATGTCTTATCATTCTGATCACATTGGCCCCGTTCACAGCAATAGGTATTCGTTTTGCATTTGTTTAGTTTTTAATGCGTCGTCGTCATCCTCTTTGTCATCATCATCATTACAAGATCATAATCGTAATGATCACAAATTATTGATGCATAATCATACCAGTTTCATCGAATAAACCCTGTTATTATTAGTTTGATTACTTTTATAATTAATTACATGGTAGTTATTATTATTATTATCATCATTAGTATCATTATTATCATTATTATTATTATTATTATTATTATTATCACAGCAGTGACACAGCAGTTTAAAATATTGATGTGATTCATTGTACTTTCAGTGTAATTCATTGTACTTTCAGTGTAATTCATTGTACTTTCAGTGTAATTCATTGTACTTTCAGTGGTTTTTAACAAATTTTAGTGGAAAGTTTCCAACTTTCATAGTTCACATTAAATTTTGAAGCAATTCAGCTAATCTTGCCTCTACCCGTCCTCACACCATTAACATAATACATAGAGGCAACTGCAGTGTCGTGACACTTGCATTAGTGTATCTTCACCAAATTTTGTGAGTCATACTAACTTGCCCTAAATTGACACAATTCAAATCCAATAAATGAAGGAATAATTTTGGTTGGAATTCTGAATAAATATTGTGACATGTAGGTACTAACACATAAATGAAGTTAAAAGGTCTCCAGATGATGGGTGGGAAACCCACATCAGTTTTTTTATTTCTAGGATTTATTTCTATGCAAATAATATTCACAAGAAACATTTAGGATTTAGGATGCATTTATCTACCACAAAATAGGTCATGGCAGCGTTCATATTTACATAAGCATGCTAGTTTTTGGGGTGGGAGGCTTGTTAATTTTAAGCACAGGCTAGTGCAATTACAATCCTTCAAGCCTGTTAGGCCAGTCCCAATCCCTTCAGGCTAGTACAACTACAATCCTTCAAGCCTGTTAGGCTAGTCCCAATCCCTTCAGGCTAGTACGATTACAATCCTTCAAGCCTGTTAGGCCAGTCCCAATCCCTTCAGGCTAGTACGATTACAATCATTCAAGCCTGTTAGGCTAGTCCCAATCCCTTCAGGCTAGTACAATTACAATCCTTCAAGCCTGTTAGGCTAGTCCCAATCCCTTCAGGCTAGTGCAATTACAATCCTTCAAGCCTGTTAGGCTAGTCCCAATCCCTTCAGGCTAGTACAACTACAATCATTCAAGCCTGTTAGGCTAGTCCCAATCCCTTCAGGCTAGTACGATTACAATCCTTCAAGCCTGTTAGGTTAGTCCCAATCTCTTCAGGCTAGTACAATTACAATCCTTCAAGCCTGTTAGGCCAGTCCCAATCCCTTCAGGCTAGTACGATTACAATCCTTCAAGCCTGTTAGGCTGGTCCCAATCCCTTCAGGCTAGTATGATTACAATCCTTCAAGCCTGTTAGGTTAGTCCCAATCTCTTCAGGCTAGTACAATTACAATCCTTCAAGCCTGTTAGGCTAGTCCCAATCCCTTCAGGCTAGTGCAATTACAATCATTCAAGCCTGTTAGGCTAGTCCCAATCCCTTCAGGCTAGTACGATTACAATCCTTCAAGCCTGTTAGGCCAGTCCCAATCCCTTCAGGCTAGTACGATTACAATCCTTCAAGCCTGTTAGGCTGGTCCCAATCCCTTCAGGCTAGTGCAATTACAATCCTTCAAGCCTGTTAGGTTAGTCCCAATCTCTTCAGGCTAGTACAATTACAATCCTTCAAGCCTGTTAGGCTAGTCCCAATCCCTTCAGGCTAGTGCAATTACAATCATTCAAGCCTGTTAGGCTAGTCCCAATCCCTTCAGGCTAGTACGATTACAATCCTTCAAGCCTGTTAGGTTAGTCCCAATCTCTTCAGACTAGTACAACTACAATCATTCAAGCCTGTTAGGCTAGTCCCAATACCTTCAGGCTAGTACAATTACAATCCTTCAAGCCTGTTAGGCCAGTCCCAATCCCTTCAGGCTAGTGCAATTACAATCCTTCAAGCCTGTTAGGTTCCAGGCTAGTCCCAATCTCTTCAAGCCTGTTAGGCTAGTCCCAATCCCTTCAGGCTAGTACAATTACAATCCTTCAAGCCTGTTAGGCTAGTCCCAATCCCAATCAGTTTACATGTCACAAGTAAAGAAACAGAATGGGGTTGTGAAAAGTTCAGTCAGCTAGTGGAAGGTGAGCCGAGGACTCCTTAAGCTATGCAAAAGGGGGTTTAGAAGCCTTCATTTACCTGCCGGTTTCTCATGCAGCTTGCCCATACCGAGCTGCTTTCTGATCCACTCCACACACTCCAACAGCTTCCTGCTGTCCTCTGGTGCCACAGGGTCATCGCACTTGTAACACCTGACATATTGGGATGGAGAAAATGGATACAGAATATAGTTAGCAAATATTACTCTAAAAGGGTGTTTTAGCTGACGTCATCAGGTCACATGACTTTGTTTACATTGCCATTTTGTTGGTCAAAACCACTGTCGTCTGCTGTACAATTAGACTTACATATGTTTGCATGTTGTTATATAAGATCATTTTTGTAAGGTAATTATGCCGGAATCTTGTGCCGTTGGTTGCACTAACAGATGTGATGTGTGCGGAGGAATAAAAAGACATTTTCTCAATTTCCATCTGATCTTGATTGAAGTGGGTTTCTGCTGTACGATGCGACGGCTTCAACCTATGGTTCACACTAAGATTTGCAGTGAGCACTTTATATCAGGTATAACGAACAATCAGCTGGTGTTAACGTTAAAGTTACTCTTCGTATAACTGGTGAAAATATACAAATTCAGGAAAATATGAAGTAAAATCAGAAGCAAACAAAAAATTGCAATTAGTCAAATTTGCTAAAGTGGTACTGGTAGGTTAGCATGTAGTATTCTTGTTGTATGTGTAATGTGACTGAGCTGTGTAAAGATGGGTGAAACGCAGGGCCGGATTTAGCAATGGGCAACGTGGGTAGTTGCCCATGGGCCTCCACAACCAGGGGCCTCCACATAATTCATGAAAAAAAATTGTAGAGGAAAAATGTGGTAGCAACCTGTTAATTTGCATTGGTAGGAGTGGTAGCAACCTGTTCATTTGTACTGAAAATTGGGCAGGCAAACAGGCGTACAAAATGAACAATCTTGAACATAAATTTACTTCAAAAATCACAAAATACTGCACCATTTTGCATCTAAGCACCCTTAATTATTCCAAAACATTCCAAACGGGGACACCCCCTCCCCCAGGACGGCGGTCATTAGAGTATTGTGGGACTCCACTCCTGAAGTTGCCCATGGGCCTCCACATGGGGAAATCCGGCCCTGGTGAAAGGCAACAACGCCGATGCCCTGCGAAATGGAGTCCAGTTGCGTAAGAGTCATGTGATGAAATCCCTCTATAAGAAAACTTACTGTATAAAACATTTCAACACTTTTATAGGTTAGACAAGGTAAAAATACAAATCTTTAAATCACTACAAATCATTGATTTATGTTGATAAAGTCTCAAAGTTTGAATAGATGAAAGTTTTATTGTGTTGAGCCTGTGAATAGGCACATGTCAGAGAGGCATAGTGCATTCCATAGCAGGATAGTATGTGTATCATGTAATAATAATAATATACAGTTCTTATGAAGCGCAACACGCACTTGTCTCATTGAGCTGAAAAAACAAATAAAATGAAGGAGGGGAAAATAGGGAAACATTTAATAGAAGTGAGAAAAGATGTGTTTTTAACAATGATTTAAAATTAGTCACAATTTAAGCCTCTTTGATATGTGTTGGTAGATTGTTCCAGAGAAAAGCAGCTAAAGATTAAAACGAACAATGACCATATGACTTTGTAGAAACAGAAGGAGGTACGAGCGATAACTTAGAACTGGAGCGTAGACAGCGAGTCGGAGTGTACATGTGAATAAGATCCTGTAAATATGGCTTACTAATAATTGGGTCCGAATGAAGATTGGAATGAAAGAGTGTGATGGACTGCTGCACGCGTTAAAAAGGCAGAAACTGAACCAATATGGACAATGGAAGCGCCGTCCAGGCAGTTTGGTGCTCATCGCTATTGAAGGGGAAATCCCGGGTACAAATCAATGCGACAATCCAGGCATACATTAGATCAAAAACATAGAAACATGGACAGTGGGCGATCTAGCCACTGCAAGAAAACATGTTATTAAACGCCAAAGGTCACACATCATGGCTATGGCATATGTAGTAGTAGTACAAGTATGGGTTACTTTACTATTGACTCTAGTTATGAATAGCGCCCTCATGGCAAATCGATTATCGCAATATCTATTTGCCCACAACATGAAATATGTCTCTCGCGACATATTGCAATACCAAAAACTAATACTCAACTAAGAAATTTTCGCGCAACTACTGTAGGCTAGGCTATTTCGTATGTTACAATTCTAACGTTACGGTACTAAATCTAAAAGTTAGTTTAGGCCATTAAAAAGGTGCAAAATAATCGTGAAACATGAAAACAAGTAATTAAAAAATCGTGCTCTGTCACTCAGGCTCTCATTTTTCAATGATTCATGGTCACGTTGGCTGAATTACAAAACACGAGTGTGATGCGTGATGAACGTAATAGTCACGCAATCATGTCGTCTGCTAGATCTGCAAATCATTTGTTCTTACGTTCATCCTATCATGGAGTAAATTGTAACTCCATGGTCATATAACAATAGTGAAATTAACAATGTGTCGTGAGTCAGTTTTCTTAAAAAGGATCGCGATACTACGATATATCGCAATAATTTTCTCCACACGATAATCGATATGTAATAGAGCCATGTCGTGGCAGCACTAGTTATGAAAGAGATGAGATGACCATATTAGGAAGTTTACTGACTTGACAAAATGCAAAATATTTCTTACCAGACCTGCCAGTTCGCCAAACTCACAGCAAGGACATGACTTCCCGTCCTGGGAGTCTCAAAGTGGCTTAGAGCATGCTTGTCTATGCTGTTGCGATCACAACCCTGCAAGATCAAGTGAACAAAGTAAGCAATGGTAAAACACTAACTCAGTGTCCTAGCTTTGCTGTTTCAGAGGGACAGCCCGCCCCGCCCCTCCTTTGGCCATCCCTGCCCCTCCTTCGGCCCATCCCGCCCCTCCTTTGGCCCATCCCGCCCCTCATTTGGCCTGCTCTGGCCCTCAGAAATAAAAACAAAATCCATTTTTTTCTTTGTGACATATGTTTTATAGGTCAGCTTCTTTAAAAACTTAACCTTCATCATTAAAGAAGGGCTATAGCTACAATCCCATAGCTTCACCAGTTGTTCAATTCCTGAGACTTTAATGGGCCGCAGCGTAGCACTTTGCGTGCATCAATGTACCCCTCAAAAAATCTATCACCCTGCCCCTTTTCAAATCAAGCTAGTGGTCTGTTCAGACTGACTATGGACAAGCACCTCATCAGCACAAGGGGAGTCCTGTTAATAAGAAGTCAATGAAGTCAAAGTGCTGAAGGATCAATATTGCAGTGAAAAATAATTTAAAAAATTTCAGACCTGCTATAAAAACTAATTTATTTCAACATGTCAATGGACAGTTCAGTTCTTTGTGAGCATACTCGATTAAACTTTTTATTAGTTGTTTAACACTGCAGATTGTATTTTGATTATAAAATTATAAAAACTTCACTAGAAATTATTATTGTTCATTACAGTGTATATTAGAGATCGTTCACAATTTTCATTTGGGACAGAAAAGTTGTAGGTTACCTTTGCCAGCAACGACTTACCTGATTCCAAAATGCTAAGCACAGCCAAACTGACAGCTTACCTGATTCCCACATGCTAAGCACAGACAAACTGATAGTTTATTTGATTCCCACATGCTAAGCACAGCCAAACTAATAGCTTATCTGATTCCCACATGCTAAGCACAGTCAAACTAATGGCTTACCTGATTTCCACATGCTAAACACAGCCAAACCGACAGCTCACCTTAATTCCACATGCTAAACACAGCCAAACTGACAGCTTACCTGATTACCACATGCTAACCAGCCAAACTAATAGCTTACCTGATTTCCACATGCTAAGCACAGCCAAACTAATAGCTTACCTGATTCCCACATGCTGAACAGACAAACTAAACTGACAGCTTACCTGATTCCCACATGCTAAATAGCTTACCTGATTTCCACATGCTAAGCACAGACAAACTAATAGCTTACCTGATTCCCACATACTAAACAGACAAACTGACAGCTTACCTGATTCCCACATGCTAAACAGCCAAAATAATAGCTTACCTGATTCCCACATGCTAAACAGACAAACTGACAACTTACCTGATTCCCACATGCTAAACAGCCAAACTAATAGCTTACCTGATTCCCACATGCTAAACAGACAAACTGACAGCTTACCTAATTCCCACATGCTAAACACAACCAAACTTATAGCTTACCTGATTTCCACATGCTAAGCACAGCCAAACTGACAGCTCCATCCCATCTGCTACCTCTGCCTCTTGTTTGGGCTTTTGGCTGCATTGCTGTTAAAAGAAATTATCAAAATGCAGAAAAAATGAACTTCATTCATGCCCAGTTACTACTAACCCTAATATCTGCAGACTCTCATAACACTTACAGTTGAAACTATGGACGAGACATGAGCTAAGCTGTTCATAAGCTTACAACAAAAGCATATAAATAATACAATAAACTGCCTGAAACTTATTTAGTTTTTTTTTCCAGTAAAAATATGCAATTTGTTAGATAAAATTGTAAACTAATGGGAAGTCTACTTTATGGAGCAGAAAAAACAATTGAATACCAACTTCAGGTCTTTTGTAACTATCGTCTGGGGAGAATCTTGCAAATAAGATGGGCAGACAGAATCTCATCTCAAGAAATATGGCACCTAACCAAAGAAAAATATCCATCTTTCATATTGTGAAAGATTGCAAATGGAAATGAACTGGGAATATCCAGTGCAGGAAGCCTCGGGGCAGCGAAAAACCTCGGGGCAGCGAAAAACCTCGGGGCAGCGAAAAACCTCCGGGCAGAGCTGGAAAAACCTTGGGGCAGAGCTGGAAAAACCTCGGGGCAGAGCTGGAAAAACCTCGGGGCAGAGCTGGAAAAACTACGATGAGAAGTACATTAATTGCAAAAGAGGGAAGTATATAAAGATGTAGTCACTATATTAATATTTGTTGCAATATTTTGTGGGAAGTTATAACTGCAGGAAAGTCAGGGGAAAATTCAGTGGAGGAGGATCTTGATGGAAGAGATTTTTTTTTTTAATTTCTTTATCTTCACTGCATCTTACATCATCTTTATCTTCACTGCATCTTACATCATCTTCACAGCATCTTACATCATCTTTACTGCATCTTACATCATCTTCGCTGCATCTTACATCATCTTCACAGCATCTTACATCATCTTTACTGCATCTTACATCATCTTCACTGCATCTTACATCATCTTCACTGCATCTTACAGCACCTCACATCATCTTCAGTGCATCTTACATCATCTTCAGTGCATCTTACAGCATCTTCACTGCATCTTCACTTCATCTTACAGTACATCATCTTCACTGCATCTTACATCATCTTCACTGCATCTTACATCATCTTCACTACATCTTCACTGCATCAGACATCATCTTCACTGCATCTTACATCATCTCTACTGCATCTTACATCATCTTCACTGCATCTTACATCATCTTCACTGCATCTTACATCATCTTCAGTGCATCTTACATCATCTTCAGTGCATCTTACATCATCTTCACTGCATCTTACGTGCATCTTACAACATCTTCACTGCATCTTACATCATCTTCACTGCATCTTACAGTACATCATCTTCACAGCATCTTACATCATCTTCACTGCATCTCACATCATCTTCAGTGCATCTTACATCATCTTCAGTGCATCTTACATCATCTTCAGTGCATCTTACAGCATCTTCACTGCATCTTCACTTCATCTTACAGTACATCATCTTCACTGCATCTTACATCATCTTCACTGCATCTTACATCATCTTCACTGCATCTTACATCATCTTCACTGCATCTTACATCATCTTCACAGCATCTTCACTACATCTTCACTGCATCAGACATCATCTTCACTGCATCTTACATCATCTCTACTGCATCTTACATCATCTTCACTGCATCTTACATCATCTTCAGTGCATCTTACATCATCTTCAGTGCATCTTACATCATCTTCACTGCATCTTACATCATCTTCACTGCATCTTACAACATCTTCGTGCATCTTACAACATCTTCACTGCATCTTACATCATCTTCACTGCATCTTACAGTACATCATCTTCACAGCATCTTACATCATCTTCACTGCATCTTCACTGCATCTTACATCATCTTCACTGCATCTTACATCATCTTTACTACATCTTCACTGCTTCTTACAGCAAACTCAATTTTCTTTGAAGAATAGCAAATCATACAAACACCATCGCTGAAGAATACACTTATCTCAAAACTATTTCTGACATAAAACTTGTTCAATAGAGCAATAGCATGGACAGTAATTTTGGTACCCCATTTTTTACAGGTCAACAGAAGATTCTAAGAACCATTTGACAACTTGGCCATGGATGCTTTGTACAGTATGTAAGTGCTAAATCCGCAAGTCACAAAAGTGTTTTCTAGATATTAAGTTCTTAAAGCTATATGAACAGGTAGAAATATTACATTCACCGGAAACAGCTGAACATTCTGAACAGAGTAGGCTTTAAATTCCGTCAAACACCTGTCATGCCCCCTCCTACCTGTCATGCCCCCTCCTACCTGTCATGCCCCCTCCTACCTGTCATGCCCCCTCCTACCTGTCATGCCCCCTCCTACCTGTCATGCCCCCTCCTACCTGTCATGCCCCTCCTACCTGTCATGCCCCTTCCTACCTGTCATGCCCCCTCCTACCTGTCATGCCCCCTCCTACCTGTCATGCCCCCTCCTACCTGTCATGCCCCCCCTCCTATCTGTCATGCCCCCTCCTACCTGTCATGCCACCTCCTACCTGTCATGCCCCCTCCTACCTGTCATGCCCCCTCCTACCTGTCATTCCCCCTCCTACCTGTCATTCCCCCTCCTACCTGTCATGCCTTCTCACAGAGTTATGACTAATCGAGAGTTTGAAGAATTTAAAAAAATGGAAACATTGTTATGTATGAAAGAGAGGGCAGCACACAATCTTTTAATGTAATTGTATAAGTTTCTGTCCTACATTTTACAAACTGAAAATAGTCATAATTGTCCCGCTAAATTTTGATTGATAGAATGATAGAGATTCAAAACCTCATGTTCATATTCAACTGCTTTCATTCAAATAACGTTAGTGAAGGTTTGAAAAACAATCAGCAGGCATATGTGCCTGCGCACTGAGCCAAATGCAGAAATACTGCAGAAATAAATTGACTCAACGAAAATGTGTCATTTTTTAAATTTATACAAACATTTTCTGACAAAGGTTACTGCAGCAAAGTTGTAAATCATTGTATTCTGAATTCAACCATGTAGAATTTATGTAATCAAGCACCTGAATTATGCAAATAATAACCAGCCAACTTCATCCTCCCAATTATTAGCTCCATCAGTATCACTACCAGCATCAACATCATTACTTCCAGTGTTACAGCTAGGCCTACCATAGTTTTGTCCAACGTAAATCTCTTCCTCACCATGTGTCATTCGATTCATGAGCATTGGCTTCATAATCGCTTAAGTCCTCATTATCAGAATCGGCAAAATTTTCTCCAAAGTCATCCCCAGCCATAAACTCATCATCAGAATCGGCCATTTCCAAAAAAAACGCACGACTGAAAATCCACAAATTCAAGCAAGAACTCCTTCGAAAATTCCAATAATGACCTATATAGAGCTTAGGCTCAAAATGCAGTATACACATTCACCTTCATCACAGCAGTCATGGAAATGGCACGATTGCACTAACAGTTAAAATGAACAAGTTTTAGGGGATTCCCCAATGTCAAGATTTCTCGGCATCCGTGTACTACGTAGTTTTCAATTGTAAGAAATCTCGACATCCGTATGATAAGGGTTAACGTAAGGAAATCCATGGGTAATCTTATTGTGATCTACAATTTGCATAGTTTATTATCACAACACCTCTAAAATTTCAAAAAGCTGTAACATAGTCAATTTTTAACTGATTTTGATAAACGTTTTGCTATTTTCATGGTTATATTATATTTTCATGGCTATAGCATATTTTCATGGGTTATAGCATATTTTCATGGTTATAGCATATTTCATGGGTTATAGCATATTTTCATGGCTTATAGCATAATTTCATGGGCTATAGCATATTTTCATGGTCATAGCATATTTTCATGGGTTATAGCATATTTTCATGGGTCATAGCATATTTTCATGGGTTATAGCATATTTTCATGGGTTATAGCATATTTTCATGGGTTATAGCATATTTTCATGGGTTATAGCATAATTTCATGGGTTATAGCATATTTTCATGGTCATAGCATATTTTCATGGGTTATAGCATATTTTCATGGGTTATAGCATATTTTCATGGGTTATAGCATATTTTCATGGGTTATAGCATATTTTCTTCCAATTAAGCTCAAGTAGTTGTTTCCTGTTCATAGATCTTGAAAGGAATATTCCCATGTTTTTCGTAACCTTTCATAAGAAAGAGAACAATTTTAGAAACAATTTAGTACAAAATTCATATTGAAATCCATATCTCCTGAACGGAATATGATATCAATCTAAATTCTGTACCAATTTAGCCCTAGAAGTATGCTCTTTCAAGTAAAATTTTACAAAAAACCATGGGAATATTCCATTAAAAATCCATATCTGCTGAACGCAATATAATATTAACCTGATTTTTGTACCAAATTGGCCCTAGAAGTATGCTCTTTCAAATAAAATTTTACAGAAAACCATTGGAATATTCCTTTAAAAATCCATATCTCCTGAACGGAATATGATATCAACCTGAATTTTGTATAAAATTGGCTCTAGAAGTATGCTCTTTCAAATAAAATTCTCCAAAAAACCATGGGAATATTCCTTTAATGTACAGGTTACAACACCGTAATGTTAGTATATCCACATAGCTTACCGTGCACTGTCCCAGGGTGCAATTCTTGATGCCTTTTTTAATGGCAGGAAGACTGACGCCACTGTCTCTGTGTGTACAAACTTTTCCTGAAAATCAAATGAAGAAAAGGTTTGTTGATGAAGAAAAACATATGCAACAGATACAACCTTTACACAACAGGGATGTTTGTTTGTTTGTTTGTTTGATGAGGGCTTAATGGCACCACGACAGCAAGTTCAAATTGTGCCTGAGCGGTTAGATCATTCCAAATATAGGAAGAAAAGAAAACAGGGGAGATTGAGAGAAACACAGGAACTAAAAGCCAGAAAGCTAGGATCCAGAGAGGAAGTGCATGAGTTAAAAAAAAAAAAGTAGAGAGAAGGGTTGGGAGAGGAGGACTAAATATGGTTGTAGTCCACCACGTCTTCATTGCTTGCCCCCCGTAAAACCATCCCAGAGCTTCCCTCGCTCCCCACAACTCAATAGCCGAGCTCTTCCAGAAAATCCCCCGGATAAATTATCTCCTTACATTACCTTCATCATGCTTCTCCCTCTACCACAAGGATGATTAGCAAAATTAATTTTCAATACAAGACCAAATCACATAAATGATGGACAGAAAACTGAAGACAGATTTCATTAAAGGATTACAGTAGTTCAAGCATGTCCATCTCATATGAAAGAGGAACTCAAATGAAACAAAATGGTGAAGAAAGCATTCAAAAAATTGTATACCATTATTTCTTAAGCAATTTTGTAGCTTAAAAACCATTGGATATGGCAGGAAAGTAGTAAAACATAATCTAGTATACAGTAGGTATTATAATTTACAGTAGCACCTGAAGTAAGTTCTGAGAAAAAATAATTCAAATAATAAAAAAGTTAAATAAATTTTGTTAAAAAAAAAAAAATAACAATTGTTAAGAATGTGAAGATGATGGCATCAACTTTCCATAGTAGACTTACTACACCAGTCATTTCTACACAGGTGAGACAGAAATTTAAACTTGAATATCTCCTTAATGGTATGTAATATTGAATTAGTTTCCTCACCATTTTGTTTCTTGTAAACTCCTCTTTCATGTGAAATGAGGTTGCTTGACCACTGAACTAATCCTTTAAATAAAAGAACTATACCATGAATACATAACAGTTTTATGTAGCAATAAAATGAACTTTTCAACGCTCATACTTGTTTTTTGTTTAAATGAATTTACGTTTTTGATAGAAGCAAACTATCTTTCCTAGTTGTCCTCAGACCTACTGTTTGATTAATTCCTTTATTTCTGGTTTGTTGATGTTTAACGGCACCGCGACAGTCAGAGTCAAATGTGCCAAGAGGGTGGGTTTGGTTTGTTGATGTTTAACGGCACCGCAACAGTCAGAGTCAAATGTGCCAAGAGGGTGGATTTGGTTTGTTGATGTTTAACGGCACCGCGACAGTCAAGAGTCAAATGTGCCAAGAGGGTGAGTTTGGTTTGTTGAAGCTTAACGGTACCGCGACAGTCAGAGTCAAATGTGCCAAGAGGGTGGGTTTGGTTTGTTGATGCTTAACGGCACCGCGACAGTCAGAGTCAAATGTGCCAAGAGGGTGTGTTTGGTTTGTTGAAGCTTAACGGTACCGCGACAGTCAGAGTCAAATGTGCCAAGAGAGTGAGTTTGGTTTGTTAATGTTTAACCGCACCGCGACAGTCAGAGTCAAATGTGCCAAGAGGGTGAGTTTGGTTTGTTGATGTTTAACAGCACCGCGACAGTCAGAGTCATATGTGCCAAGAGGGTGTTACAAAATTAAGGTGTAAGAGATAAAGCAGAGAGGATATAGAGGATTGAGAGGGAGAAAATGGGGAAAATGGAGTGAATTTGGGAGAAAAATTAAGATACAAAGGTGTGTAAGGTTAGGTGTAGAAGAGAAAAGAAAGAAAGATTAGATATAGTGGAATAGGTTGTTATTGTGGAGGAAGTTGATAATGTTGGAGGAAGAATTGTTTTTTAATAGATCCGAGATTGAGGTGGGTGAGGAAAGAAGAGACCTGAGTTCAGGTATAGGAGACAGGTTAAGAAAATATCCTTTTATTCTAACAGGAAAGTACATGTTTTGCAAATGGCTTTTTGAGGACTGACTATATTTATAGGATATTTTGACATTTTTGCAAAATGCATAATGCAAACCCCTAGGTTTTCTGTTCAGAGGGGCCTGCCCTGCCCTGCCCCCTGGGGTCAGCCCTGTGCCTCATAAGAAAAAATTGTTGTAGATTGTTTTTGTTTTTTTAACTTAATAATCTTAATTATTAGTCTCATAAATGAAATACCATACATGAATACAGAACAATAGCATAGTAAGAAATTATCCTGTTTGGCTAATGACTGGTCCTTATCAATCAGAATAGCTTCATTCTGAGATGTATGATTAGGCCTATAGCTAAAATCCCAGAGCTTCTTTACCAGAGGAGTGAGTCTTAAGGGAGACCCTGGACTCCATGCCAAAAAGACGCAGCGCTTCACGCATGCATTAATGTGCCCCTCAACAAGTCTAGCACCCTGCTCCTTTTTAAATCAAGCTAGGGATCTGTAATGCACTGTACAGAAGGGCAATTAGCTCATTTTTTTGTAATTCTGTCAAAACCTTTCCTTCATCTTTGTAACCAAAAATTGTATGTCTTTTGCAGTTACAGTACGTGGATGTGGATATTTACTACCAGCAGCCCTACTGAATTATACCACAGGATTGTTATGTATACAAGAGGAAAATTTTAGAAACAGATTGGTAAAAAAACATGTTGATATCTCATCCCTAAAAGAAGTTATTGTACTTTAAAGATTTTTCTTGCCGGCATGAAAATGACTTTTGAACTGAGTCTCTTAGTCATCATTATGATATCATCACAGCATTTCAATGTGCTATTTAAAAAAAGAAAAAGGATTTCTAGAAAATTAATTGCATGTTTTCAATATATTTGGGAACATTTTTTCTCTCAAATTTTTTTAAGAATATTGTAGAATAAAATTTACAATGTTTTCTGATCTATTAATGTAACTCATGTTTGAATTATGAAAAATTGGTGATTAATTTTCAAAGAAATACAAAACGTTTAGTACAGGAAGTGCTGTGATGACATCATAATGATGACTTAGACTGAATGCAAAAGTTATGCGGGTAAGAAAAATCTTTTAAAGTATATAACTTCCAGGGATGAGATATCAACATGTTTTTTTACCAATCCGTTTCTAAATTTGTTGACAACTTTTATTTCATTTCCTCTGCACCATGTAGTCGTTCAAATTGGAGAGGTGAAATATATTTCTTATAGGAAAAATTCTAAATAGAGGGGGTATGCCTTAATTTATATATAAAATAAATGGAAATTTCAAGCACTTTTGAATGGCAGTTCAAAGAAGCATGTGTGATGTATGGTTTGGGTACATGATATTTTGAAAAAAACGGGTTTAAAAATGGCAGAAATTCGTGAAATTTTAAAGAAATTTCTCCAGAACAAAAGATTGCAGGTATGGTTATAAAAATTAGACCAGAAACTAATACTATCATGTCTTAGGACTTGCGTGTTTGATTTTGAAGCAAATATGTGATCTTAAAGTTATTTTAAGATTTGAAAGGAAAAAAAAAACATTTTCTGTAAATTTTTAGCAATTTTTTAATTTTACTTTTTCCAACGTACTTTTTCTCAAAATCCTGTAATATGACCCCTATAAAAAGTTCCATTTTGTGAAAGAAATATCAGAGTACTTTAAAATGATACCAAGATTACTCCTATAGGACTGTAATAAAGTCCTGATTTTATTTTAGAAAAAGGTGGTTTGAAAACGGTGATACTATCGCCGCCTGGTAGAGTAAGGGTTAAACAAAACCTCCACACCCGCTATAATTCAAGAGATACCACAGATACAAACATTTTTATGGCTATGCAGATAAGCTACTTAGTATGCACACACAACCCCCAATTCATGCTCATTTGATCACTACCCATGTCCTCTACCCATATGCCAAGTCATATGAATGTAGACCATTCATAACTTATGAAAACTTTAAACCAAAACTTAACCAAAACTCTAACCGGACGCCGATGCCAGGGATAGTAGAACACTATTCTTTGAATTATCGAGCTAAAAATTAATTCCACAGGAATATTCCTTTAAAAGACTTTTCCAAAATCAGATGTTTTGTTCTTTTCATGGTTTTTAATTAATTAAGTTAAGCTTCTATTATACCATAGACCTTTAATGAGTGTGCATTTTGTGATCCAGTAGTAATCTCTAGAGGTACAGTGGCTCAGTGGTTAAGGAGTCATGCTAGTATTCGAAAGGTACCGGGTTCGATTCCTGTGGTGAGCACTGCATTGTGTCCTTAAGCAAGACACTAAAACTTGCTTCAGACCACACAGCTGTACAATGTCAGCATTGTTGGGAAGTTAATCTGCGAAGGACTAGCTTCCTGTCCAGGGGGAGCTGTGTACCCTCATCCGCTAGCACCATGGAAACTGGGATTAAGCACCGGCCCTATGAGCCTAATGGCTCAGACAAATTTAGCTTCTTTTTGTTTAGCTAGTGATCTCTGTGCAATCATCCCTAAATATGAAGAAATTTGGCACATTTGCATCTCAAAACAGTTCAGAAAGCTAAAAAAAAAGATCCTTCTACTGACTGCTTTTGAACAAAATGGCTCCTACCTTTCTGTGTCTCCTCGTCAGATGTATTGTGATAATCCGTCTGCTTCGTTTTATTTCGCTTTCTTCCCATATCCAAACTTGGCAGTCCTTCCTTCACCCTCATTGAGATTCTGTGCCAAGGATCCTCCTCAATACCACCAACAAATTGATTGAAATTACTGAATACATTAAAAGGAAGAAGCAAACAACTTCATCTTTACTCCTGGGAAAGAAAAAAGAAAAGAAAAAAAGAGCTTTTATTGGTATGTTTGCTACAAAGGAATAAAAGAGCTTTTATTGGTATGTTCACTACAAAAAAACAAAGGAATAAAGAGCTTTTATTGGTATGTTCACTATAAAAAATAAAAAAGAAAAAAGAGCTTTCATTGGTACAGTATGTTCACTATAAAATTAAAAAAGCTATAGCAATAGCTATTCACATCCCCAACAGAAGACTCACAGAAAATATATTAATTCTACCATTTCCAAGTAAGTTTTAAACAGCTGGATTTAGTGGATAAACAGTACATCTCTTGTGAACCTAGTGATAAAAAGATTTTAAATATTTTAGTGAAGAATATTCGGATTAACTGCAGAATCCAACACATTTTTTAAACACCCTCTTGGACGTTGGTCACAGTGATATTGTATATCTTCATGATGTGTCGTTTTCAATTAAACAATATAGGCTAGGCCTAGTTCAACTTAGGACTTAGCCTCCAACAGAAGGGGGAATACCCTAGCCTACAACTAAGCATGCCCACTGGGAAAACAAATGAAGTTTTTGATATGGATTTAAAAGTTACATGGTTGGAAAGAGCTCTCTAAAAGAAACTCAAAACCATAAAAATAAGTGAAATTAATTAATAAGTTATGCTTCTTCCACTTTTAATGATATGCGCAAGTGTTGCTATGACAGAAGAAAATGCATTTTTCAAAAGGCCTGCATTTTCATATGGGAAAACTTGCCTATCTAGCAGAATAGGCAACATTCTCCCACAAATATCAAACTTTACCAACATGAATTATACGTTTAAATTTGTACACTAGTTCAAATATTGGAAGAATACACGTTAATCACATGTCACATTTTAACCTATTTGACCTATTGTCCTAATTTATGGAAACCCGCATTTTCAATCATCTATAACTTTATAATTTTATACCCCATCAGCTTGAAATTTTAAGAGGTTGAAAACTGCACCCCATACTAAGCTAAAATGAAAATTCAATAAAAAATAATGATTCATTAAGAAATTATGAACTAACGAAATGAGCAATTTCTCTAACAAACCAGATATCCATCGAAAGTCAAGAATGGCAACTGTGGCATATGTTCCAAGAAATCATCATTTTGAAATTCATAACAGGTGGTACATGATACATCATTATAATGTCCACTTCATATACTATTAAATCGTAGAACAAAGTTAATTTTAGTAGCTTAATTAAATTAACCAATAAATTGCACCCTAATTCCCAATGACAAGTATATATGTCGTACTTTGTTTACATACAAATTTACAATACGTGCAAAAATGTATGTTTAAACTCAAAAGGATGATGTAGCTGATAATTAGTAATGCACTTTGCACATACTGTAGTAGTAGTTAAGTATTTGCAGAGAACACTTTTTAAAGTTTGAAAACAGATGCATCGTGTACAATTGTGCACAAATCGTTCCAATGTTTTCACCGACAAATAGTCACGGATACACACATGTACAACAAAATGCCAAGACGAACGAATAATCAAAAATATATCATACTTCATCACGTACTGTATATTAATATACATTAATCATTAATAATATACCTTTGGGTAACTATGTAACTACACTGGTCAATAACTACAAACTATTTAAAAAATGCATGGGTCTAATAATGATTATAAATGTTGTAGGCCTAGCAGGCCTTAGTTATGTAATTTTACATAATAACATATGGTAGCCTGTCTACAGTACTTACATTTCAATTCATACGAATACACTGTAGGTCTAATGTTAGTACAATAGTAACGTTAGTATTAAGTACGACCTATGGTCTTCTCTTACAGCCAGAAAAGTTAGTCAGTTTTTTACTTATTTTATGGAACAGATTTAAGCTTTTAACAAAACATAACATCATAATGAAGAGTTAATACTTAACACATAAATACAATACCCTAATTGAGAAAATATGTACCCAAACTTATGCTTTGTGTGAGCTACAGCATTAACGTACCGATACAAACGATGTCTTAATCGAAGGAGAATTAGGCTTCGTGTATGAGAAAATAAAACTTCAGTCAAAAAACTTCAAAACCAAGTTTATTCTTATAAAGAACCCCATACAACAAAATATAAGACATTAACAACATGCATTATTTCAAAGCTGAAAATATTGTCGTTTTAATTAAGTAGTTTTTATTTTTGTAATAGCAACATAGATTGAGCGCACAGTGATTACATCACAGGCTTTCCACAGCAAATAGCATGCCACAGTGCATTTTAACAATTTCATTTTATTTCATTTATTGGTATTTTTACAACATATTTACATATGATTACAGAAGCGTTTTATTTATAAACATATTATGAAATTTAATCTAGGCAGTTCCACACCTGCTCTCTAGGTACTCTGTCATATGCCTTCTCCAAGTTAATAAAAACGCAGTGGAGTTTCAGCTGTCCTTCCCTGTATGTCTCAAATAATTGTCTGAGGGCGAAAATGGCATCAGTCGTACTCCTACCGGGCATGAAACCAAACTGCTCATCTCCGATCTCAACCATATCTCTGAGCCGGCCATCTATCACTCTCTCCCATATCTTCATGTTGTGAGACATAAGCTTTATGCCTCTGTAGTTGCTGCAATCCTGAACATCGCCCTTCTTATAGATCGGAACTAATATGCTGTTTCTCCATTCGTCAAGCATTTTATCAGAGATGATGATGTTGTTGAACCAGTCCTTCAGCAACTTGACCCCTGTTTTCCCGAGGCATATTCATACTTCCGCAGGGATTTCATCAGGGCCCACTGCCTTCCGCAATCGACAGAATCTTCAACCGGGTGTCTTTTTATGACGTCATTTCTTGTAACGGCAACTTACACAGAGTGATGTCATACTGAAGTCGCAAATTATAACGCAAACGCCACTATGATTCTGCACACACCGTCATGTGATACATCACCTGATTAAAGTTTTTGTAAATTTCCCGCGCGATATCCTGAAACTTTTTACTTTGTTAATATCTAAATGTTTGTTTCCCGGGTCCCACGCACGTTAACAGCAGTAATACTAGCGTTGGCCACTTAGTTGTATCCATAGGCAGCAAGCTTACTATACAACTATGACGGATAGCTAATTCTAAATAGCGTTTGTTATTGAGTTTAAGGTACTATTTAATGGATAGTGTGTCATTTATTTTGCATGACAGCACTGAATAGGTGGAGTGATTTCATCAGGTGTCATACAAGTGCTTGGAACTTCCAAGTTGTTGAATGGAAGTAGAATGGCCTAGGCTATACTTAATAATTAGCCCCTATACTTAATAATTAGTCCCCATCCCACGGGGTGGGGTGAATGGGGGTAAATGGGGGTGAGTGACATATGGTTTTGGTATTTAGGTAGTTCGTGATTTGGGGTCGTGATTTGGGTGAGGGGGTGGGAGCTGATTTGGGATTCGGGGTGGTGATATGATTTGAGATTTAAAAGGGGAGTCCGTGATATAATTTGGGTGGGGGGTTTCGTATAATGCCAAAACTTCCTTACCTACCGTTAACAGGGTTAATTTAGCATTTGCGACTGCAATTTAAATTCTTGCAGATCATCATAATTTGAAGGAAATATTATGGGATATATTTTTTATTGGGAGTAGGCCTAGGCCTACAATTTTGGACAAAACAGCTGGAACACTTCAACTTTTTGAGAACTTCATATGTTATAGTGCCATGTTTCTTTAATATTTTTCCAAGAATTGTAACCCCCTATCCTCCCTTTCAATGTTAAATGTAAAAAGGTAAAATTTCCAGAAAAAACAGTAACAATAGCCAATATTGATCCCCTTTCCTCAGATTTTCCTTAGTTCAGCATTGTTCAACATTTCTCCACTTCTTCCTCCGCCTTCCCTTCCTCATTTTCCTTAGAGGTTCCTTCATCGGTTCCACGGCTTCCTCCATACCAGTTGGGACTGTTCTTTCTACCCTTTTATTTTCCACATTCATTAGCCTTTCAAAGTAATCTCTCCACCGCATACAGATCTCCTCATCATCTGTCAATGTCCTACCATCCTCATCTTTTATCAGCTTAGCCTGGTACACATCTGCAGAGTTCTTGTTCCTCTGCTTGGCTACCCATTAGAGCTGTGACCGTTTAGCGTGTACACGCTACACGCTCTCAAATCTTGTAAACGTTTACTAAAATTTCATTGCGAGTAATCGTTTTTCATACATTATAGGCCTAGTGTCTTGCCGTTGAAAATCAATATTCATGATTCAAATCACACACACATTCGGCTGACAAAGTTCCAATCAATGATTTTTTACAAACTGTAAACCCGATTAGCATAATCCTTTTTAAATGTGCGAATCACAAATGCGCAGTAATCACCAATGAATGGGGATATTATGCACTTTGATTTCGCCGAAATCTGAGTAATCCAACTCGTAAAATGCACCGCGAATGTGCAGCAGTAAACAGTGAAACTAACAATAGGCCTAACGTTAGGCCATAAGGCTTTAAATCCCATGCAATCAAGGCCCTGTTTCATCGATAAAAAACACTTGAATCGTGACAATCAGTACATTTACATGTAAATATTACCTGATGAGTCAAATAAATTTTGCAAGAAAGAAAAAGTATTGCATAATAAATAAACAGAAAAAGGTTTTAACAGAGCTGAAATTCTGCATGCTTTGCAAAGATGGCGGCCATTTTTTCGAGAGGACTGATATTTCAGAACTTCCTGGTGGTGGCGTAGTTTTGAAATGTTTTACGGCGAGGTATATCATAGGCCTCACCTCAGTATGCAAGATTTTCACAGAACTTTGAAAGCCGTAGCGAATAGGGCAAAATAAAGTTATGTGATCTTGAGTTTAAATGACATTGAAAGGAAGTTATCTGTTCTTTCTAAACTGAATTTCCATGCATACTTTCCATAAGAATGATGATTTATACTGTACAAGTAAACTTTTTACAATTTGGAAAGCAAAACTCAGCGTCTATTTAGGCGATGCAGTCAGTACTTTTGCCATACTGGTTGCGCGATTTTTTTACTTCGCCTCCTAGTTTTGGAGCAATTTTGGTGTATTTCAGAAAAATACGGTACTAAACTCGTGTACACGATACACGCTCGCTTTTTTTGGCGTGTACACGTTTACTAAAATTCCTAAACGTTCACAGCTCTACTACCCATATTGCCTTTTTCTGTCCTTCCTCTCCATTAAGACTATCGTATGGTTCCGTGTAAGCAGTAGCCTTTGCTTTAGCCACTGCCTTCTTTGCCACCTTATTGGTCTCTTTGTACTCAACCATGGTCTTGTCGCACCTGTTTAGGTCTCTTTCTTTCTTCTTATCCTTTTTCATGTGCACTGCCCCTTGCACCTCCTCATCCCACCACCAAGTTTCATTGATTGTCTTGGGGCTTCCCGAGTCTCACCCAAGATGGTCTTGGCTTTCTCTCTTACTACTTTGCTGACACAGGCCCACTTCTTCTCATCACTGTTTATGCTTTCTACTACTTCAAGCAAAAACTTCTCACAAGGTTCCTTTTCTCCTAGTTTCCACCACTTTGTTTTCTTCATCCATTTCTTCTAATAGGTGCCCGTATTGCTTTGCCCATAATTTTGCACAGCACAGGTTTATGTTGATTTGCAACAGCTTCTCCCGGGATCCAGTCCACCACCTGCTTTATCATGGATCTGCGGCATATGATGTAGTTCAACTGGCTGTTCTTTCCACCACTTGTATATGTTATCCTTCTGAACCAACGTTTGCGGAAGAAAGTGTTAACTACTGCGAGTCCTCTTAAAGTTGCCAGACTTACGATCCTGTCTCCAGCCTCATTTCTTTTACCAATTCCATATTTACCCATACAATCACTGGTTCCTGTGTTTCCTTTAACTACATGTCCATTGAGGTCACTTCCAATCCACAGTACCTTCGTCTCTGGTATCCCGTGGATGACATCTTCAAGGTGTACCCAGAATTGTTCTTTTTCCTCCTGGTCGCAGCTCACTTGGGGAGCATAGGCGCAAACCACGTTCCATACCTGCTTTTTCATTTCCACCTGAATACAGATCAGCCTGTCTGATTTTTGGTTTACCTTTAAAACATTCTTCTTGAGTTCAGGGTCAAGGACCACGCCAACACCATACCTCTTTGCCACCATTCCACAGTACAATATCTTATATCCGTCACCCAGTTCTCTAGCCTTCTCCCCTTTCCACTTTTGTCTCCTGCACACAGAGTATATTGATCTTCCTCCTTCTCATCATATCCACAATCTCCATTTCTCGAAATATCGATATGCAAATTATAGGATGCCATACGTAGTCGTATGTACTGTTCTGGGCAAGGTAATCTCGTCTCGGCTCAAAAAATGTCAAGTAAAACTTTTTGAACAAATTAACAGAAATCACTGCAAAATATATACATATCATCTTCAAATAAACACCCACTATAATTAAAAATGTTCTTTACATCGTTTTTATCTCAAAAGATTAAGTACAGAAACATTGAAAAAGTTTAGGCCTCGGCATATTCTTTAAAAAAAAAAAAAATGTTGTGGAACTGGTATTACCTACACTGTATACCTTACAAAAATCGGCTCCAATTCTTCTTGAAATTTTATAACTCACTTCTTATGAATGTTCTACTGCAAAGGCATTTAAAAAAAAAATAATATCGATATATCAATACGACCTTAACCTCAATATCAGCCATATCGATATAGGTTAATATCAAAATATCGATATATCGCCCAAGCTTAGCTGGTAGCCAATCAAGCTGTACGACAACCATAGAAGTAATATGATGTCAGCATAAACAACACGAGCCTGACACGAGTGACAGAAATATCAAAGGTTCGACTGGCAACAAAACACACATAAAGGGTCTTCCAATTTTGTCTTTTTGAGCACTAAAACAACTTTAAAGGATTACGTATAAGAATGAAAGCAAGAAAGGTACATAACATAGTTAGATAGCAAGTATGGACCAAATTTTGCCCCATCAACCATGGGCCTAAGTTTGGTAGCCTAACATTCAACACACCTACTTTATGTATGAAAAATGTAATAACCCACTCACTGTACATGCCAGCAGTATGTCAAAAAGTGTGTTGTGGGAAATGACTAATAGCTAGGAAAAAAAAAGTTATTACACACATCCCTCAGTACGGGTTGACAGTGGGATTGCTGTACGAGGGCTGTAATAGATTAGTCACAATTTTTATGTTTTTTCCATTCACACGTAAAAAATTGATGATCGAAAAATAACTTACTTTTTGAATATTCTTATATCAATTAGTCTAAATAATACACTTCTCTTAAAAAACTTTTCCTAAATATTTACCTATTTAGCACAACGACGGGATAGAGTTCTCCGAGATTCATATTTTGGTCGCCATTTTCTTAGTCACTGCACGCTTGTGATTAATTATTCAATGTCCGCAAATAAGGTTTAGAATATTCCACTAAAATGCAAGTTGATTTATTGCTGACAACATTTTTTTTGTTCATATAATTTTATTGAATAATTTTGGTTAAAAAAAAGTGTGTGCGAAAACAAATTAATAGAACATCAAGAAATGTTTAGATTATATAATTAAACTTTATAAGTATTATCTTGATTTTTTCCTCAAATAATCTAAAACATATTACTCTAGCTAAAATGTTAATTGTTATAGCCCCGATAACAGTATTTTGAACTTTGACCGTACTATGGAGAGCTCGTCACACAATTTTTACGGAATGAAAAGTAGTCCAAAATACTTCAATTAAAGTAATGCACTTGTCAATTATATGACTCACCCCTACTACCTCCGGCAATGTCAGTCAAAGGTGAGTTATTGACATATGAAATAGTGACTCACTAAGCGTCAATTTATCAAATTGTGTCAGACCCATGGACTTTATAGAGGTGATTGATTTGGGGTAAATAATTTTCACAAAAAATGTCAGGGGACATGTTTTGTTTACCCACTTTGGTGCAATGACTCACCTTGTCCGGGGGTGTAGGAGTGAGTCACACAATTGACAAGTGCAGAACTAAAATCACCTTAAAAACAGTTTTTGAAAACATGGATTGGCTTCAAACATCAATTCTCATCATTGTCGGTAAAAAAAAAGAAGGTAAAATGGTTTCGTTTCCATAAAGATCTTAAAACTGAGATTTTCCTATACCTCTCCCAAAACAATACAGAAGGGCAGAGGATTTTGTAGTACCCTCGGATGGCCAGCCATCACCAACGGCAGCCATACTAACACGGCTGGCATCAGTCCGACGGTACTACGGGAAGTACTACAAAAAACCATAACCTTCACGAGGCTACAGATCAATAAACAACAGCAATAACACGACATCAGCATACAGAAACGGGTCAAAGTGAAAGAAATCATGGCCAGCAATGGTAGGCCCATATGCCAGGCTGAAGAGTTTGCCTTGCATGCGCAAGATCTGGCCCGTGCAGCTTGCTCCACAGTTTGGCACCTGGCCAGCGCACAACTTGATGGCCATAGATCTGATTGCGCATATGAAGCAAATTGGCTTAACTAAACTAGTATAACTATAACTTAGTACTAGGCCTACTAATGCAACGCCCACATGTTTATGCAAGACCCGACGAACATTCAACCCTGCAGATTTCTGTGAAATTTAGTCATCCTAGGCCGAGCATCGGCTAGAAAAATCACTTAAGGCCACTATTGCAACCCACGCAAAAAATGAAAACATTCCAGTCTGGCCTAACGTTAGGCTAGGCCTATATGGTTCCATAACTATGATACAGTATTGTGAAGAAACGTGAATAAATACAAATGGAGGTAATGTTGGTAACAAAATCCTGTCGTAATCTAATAATTTATATAACGTGAATGGTGTACGCCTACTAACGTTAGGGTCTAACCTAACATTACAATTTTACTAGCGTTAGGACTAATTATGTCAATTTGTAGTTGTATGTAACGTTAATAGCGTCCTGTTTAGCCTAACGTTACGACTTAATTACGATACGAGGGAGTTAACGCTTCGCCCCCTTTTTGCACCAATGTTAGCAAACACAATAATAACATTTTCACAAAATTCACCACTTATATTATAACACTTAATCTTTTACACATTTTAATAATATACGGAATTTACCTCTATCAAGGGGTCAAAATCGCCAAATGTAGCTATCACCTTTAACAAATGCACTACCATGAATAGAGACAGGGTCACAGCGCTAAATTACAACACAAGGTTTGATTCGTATCTCAACTTACGTTACAATTTTTACAAGTAGAAGTACAAGGTTACACATCCGTAAGAATTAAAATATATAACTTACACGTAAACAAGAACACCCTTTAAAAAAAAGCTGTCGTGGTATTTAATTTTATTTTTGTATGCAATAAAAAAAGCAGTGGCGTGTCTTAAGAAGGACGGGGTTCTCCTCGTTAAATATCAAAGCCCCCTACACCCAAAAAAAAAAAAAAAACATAATTTGGGGGAAATCTTCGTCAATTTTCGGGAAATCTCCTTCATTTTGGTGGAAATTTCCTTCATTTTAGTGAAATCAAAGAGCTTGAAGCACTTAGATGAAATCTTCTTCAAATTCCGGGAAACTTTCTTCAATTTCCAGGAAAATTCTTCACTTTCCAGGAAATCAAGCTGTCAATTCGAGAAATTCGAACAAAATTTCCAACAAATTTATACATTTTCCTTCAATTTTATGTTAATAATCAAAATAAAGAGTGTATGCAACTGGGAAATAGAACCCCTTTCCAGGGTCCAGGGGACTCTAACACCTACGATTTATCCTCCCTTATCTGAAAACGGCATTAAGTGGTTATCTATTATTATTATTATTATTATTATTATTATTATTATTATTATTATTATTATTATTATTATTATTATTATTATTATCATCATCATCATCATCATCATCATCATCATCATCATCATCATCATCATCATCATCATCATCATCATCATCATCATCATCATCATCATCATCATCATCATCATCATCATCATCATCATCATCATCATCATCATCATCATCATCATCATCATCATCATCATCATCATCATCATCATCATCATCATCATCATCATCATCATCATCATCATCATCATCATCATCATCATCATCATCATCATCATCATCATCATCATCATCATCATCATCATCATCATCATCATCATCATCATCATCATCATCATCATCATCATCATCATCATCATCATCATCATCATCATCATCATCATCATCATCATCATCATCATCATCATCATCATCATCATCATCATCATCATCATCATCATCATCATCATCATCATCATCATCATCATCATCATCATCATCATCATCATCATCATCATCATCATCATCATCATCATCATCATCATCATCATCATCATCATCATCATCATCATCATCATCATCATCATCATCATCATCATCATCATCATCATCATCATCATCATCATCATCATCATCATCATCATCATCATCATCATCATCATCATCATCATCATCATCATCATCATCATCATCATCATCATCATCATCATCATCATCATCATCATCATCATCATCATCATCATCATCATCATCATCATCATCATCATCATCATCATCATCATCATCATCATCATCATCATCATCATCATCATCATCATCATCATCATCATCATCATCATCATCATCATCATCATCATCATCATCATCATCATCATCATCATCATCATCATCATCATCATCATCATCATCATCATCATCATCATCATCATCATCATCATCATCATCATCATCATCATCATCATCATCATCATCATCATCATCATCATCATCATCATCATCATCATCATCATCATCATCATCATCATCATCATCATCATCATCATCATCATCATCATCATCATCATCATCATCATCATCATCATCATCATCATCATCATCATCATCATCATCATCATCATCATCATCATCATCATCATCATCATCATCATCATCATCATCATCATCATCATCATCATCATCATCATCATCATCATCATCATCATCATCATCATCATCATCATCATCATCATCATCATCATCATCATCATCATCATCATCATCATCATCATCATCATCATCATCATCATCATCATCATCATCATCATCATCATCATCATCATCATCATCATCATCATCATCATCATCATCATCATCATCATCATCATCATCATCATCATCATCATCATCATCATCATCATCATCATCATCATCATCATCATCATCATCATCATCATCATCATCATCATCATCATCAT
>JAIGNY010000032.1:235000-382454 GCA_020152595.1 Chiridota heheva
TATATATATATATATATATATATATATATATATATATATATATATATATATATTATTTATATATATATATATATATATATATATATATATATATATTTATATTTATATATATATATATATATATATATATATATTTATATTTATATATATATATATATATATATATATATATATATAAATATATATATATATATATTTATATTATATATATATATATATATATATATAAATATATATATATATATATATATATATATTTATATTTATATATATATACATATATATATATATATATATTTATATTTATATATATATATATATATATATATATAAATATATATATATATATATTTATATATATATATATATATATATATATATATATATATATATATATATATATATATATATATATATATATATATATATATATATATATATATATATATATATATATACATATATATATATATATTTATATATATATATATATATATATATATATATATATATATATATATATATATATATATATATATATATATATATATATATATATATATATATATATATATACATACATACATATATATTACTGTACATGATGATCGTGGCGAATTTTGATTAGTCGTATGCTTCTATACGTACACGTAAGTTCTAGTATAATGTTTTGATTTCACACAGAGGAAACTCATTGAAAACTGCCAAAACTTTTTATCAAGGACAAAATGTTGAAACTTTGACAGTGGTAAGTAAAAGTCTTTCCCAAAATGTTATATATCACTGATTTATGTTCAAATGGAGCAAATAAAAAGCACGAAAATACACAATTTTACAACGCAGCTTAGGCATGCGAGCTAGTGTAGGGTTGCCACCAATTTCACGAAAAATTGGCATGCTGTGCAGTGTTACACTGATCTGTAGAGACTCGTATAGGTCTATTTTTCTATGTAATCCTATGCCATTTATTCACTACTATACTGTACTCAGCTGTATTCGTTTTAACACTTTATAGTTCATGCAATCTTATCCCATTTCGTACCAAATAGCGCGGAAGATCTTCCGAGCTGATTTGTGATTGAGAGAAGTTATATTCATGATTTTGGTGCACAATTGTAATTCTAGATGCACATTTCTGATTCTAGGTGCACATCTTTTAATAAACCTAAATTTTCTTCATTACCATTCAGGACAGCATTAACTGCTTTTAGGATATTATTTAATCAAGAATCAATAAAATTGAGAAAAGTCAAGGTCTTAATTACTTATTGAGCACATCCTGTGGGCTCCACTTCAACCCACTCACTGGGTTGTTGACTTTGTATTCACTACCCCTAGAAGAGATGTTTTTGCTTTAAAAAAAAATGACTTTCAGTACCTTGAAAACTCCTACAGTAAATCCAATTTTGTAGTGTATCCCCACAGTATGAACATACAAAACTTTCTCAACAATTTCTCACCAATTTCTACCAATCTGTCATCTTTGTTTCAAGAAAATATTTCTTCCTCTTTGATCCTGTTCTGTCAAATTCAAAACTGGTTACAATTGTCAGATGGTATTTACTGTATGTACTCCACATATATGCATATTCATGCAGATCTACCCCGAACAACATATTAAAATCAGAGATCAGCTGGCCTGATCATATCCTCGCCAACGAAATTAGTGAAGAGGAATATATCATACCTGTCATCCGTCCATCTGTCCATCCAGCCATCCGTCCAGCCGTCTAGCTTCATGCATTGTTCAGCTACTACAATATGGAACAAAAGAATGCTAGGAAAGGAATTCCAACTATTTTTATGAAGAAAACAAATCATATAAAGGAGAACAAACTACATGTACATGTAGTATTCCAGACTTCAATAGCAGCAGATAAAAGATTTGTTTTGGTATGAAAAAAGTTGAATAATAGATAACTGAATGGAATTTTTAATGAAGTGTCCTTTGAATGAATAGCAAAAAACAAAGTTGAATAATTGATATGACTGAATGGAATTTATAATGAAGTGTCTTGCGAATGAATAGAGTGGATACACAATACACTTATGATAATCTGCAAATTAATCTGTACTGAATTTTCATTCTGATTTGATAGATAGATCAGGGAGTATATTTGGTAAATGAGTGGATGGCAAAAGATGGGTTGGGGTATTAGGTGAATGGATGATGGTAGGTGCATGGGGTGTCATGACATTTATGACAGGCTGGGATGGCATGTGGGACAAGGTGGGATGACATGGGGGACAGAGTGTAATGACATGTGAGACAGGATGGTATGTCGTCTGGATTTCAGGTGGGATGGGGCAGGGTAGGATAGCATGTGGAATAAGATTGAATGGTCTGCAGAACAGGGTGGGATGGCATGTGGTACATGGAAGAAGGCATGTGGGACATGGTTGGATGGTACAGGGAGGGATGGGATGTGGGACAAGGTGGCATGTTATTTGGAACAGGGAGGGATGACATGTGGGACAGGATAGCATGGTATATGGGACAGGTTGGCAAGGCATATGGTGAGATGTCATCTTGATTGCAGGTGTGATAATATATGGGTCATGTTGTGGAATGGTATCTGGATTTCATGTATGATTTCGTGTAGTGAGGATATAGAATGGGACTTCATGCAGAACCGGTGGGATGGCATTTGTGACATAGGGTGGAAAGCATGTTACTAGCAGCGAGGGGATTTGTATCATTTGCAATGTCTGGTTATATATTCCTAACCTTTGACACAGCTCTCTGAATGGCTAAGGGATGTAAACATTTATTTGCTGAAGAGACATTTGTTCAGATGAGTTTCAAAAACTACACTGTAGGTAAATTTCAGCCGAAAATTAACCCATTTGTAATGAAAAAAAAATTATTGGAAAATTTGATGGCAACATTTAAAGGCATAGAAAGATAACATGTATTTGTTTTAGCAGAATTCACAAAAATTGGTGCGGCTAACATTACTGTAAATCAATGGTAAGTTAAATGTCCATTGTCTATGTAGGGGTCTAGCTGACTTTGTGGGGCCGGCAAGAGAAACCTGAGGCTTGAAACACAAGCACTGCGAAGTTGACTAGGTCTTGATAACCTAAACACAGGAAAACTTTGTCATATTGCAACTTCAGCCTTTTGTGAACTATTTTTGTATTATTTCCACCATAAAATAGATGATCATTGGTGCACATTTTCTAGACATTGGCACACATTTTCTAGACATTGGCACACATTTTCTAGACATTGGCATGCATTTTTGAGTCTAAAATTATCTTTCATGCACACTTTGCAAACCATGCAGTGCTACTCAGTTGTATTCTTCTGTAAATTATGTTCCAGGAGGAAATCTATTTGCATCACAGTTTATATAAGGCCTGAACCTAATCAAAAAATACTTGATCTCTTCGATCAGAATCCCAGTAATAACTTACAAAACCTGTCATAAAAACTGCTACGTATGGAAACAGGCGATTTGATCATTCAGCTGCTACATGTACATTGTGAAATAATTTATCTGATGAAGCCATGTGTGCCAAAAACAGATGATTTGAATAAACTTGTAAGTAAAAACCTTTCTTTTTAGATCTGCTTTCTATTAATTGTGCTTTTAGACTATTTCACATGTCTGTTTTTTATCTATGCATTTCCCATTTTACACATATTTATTGTACATATGCCCCCTCTATTATACCTTTTCACCATTTTATATTTACAATTTACGATTTATGTATCTGTATATTTCCTTAAATTTGTATGTCTTTTATTGTAAAGCGCCTTAGAGCAATTTATGATTGGATAGGCGCTATATAAATTTTATGTAATAATAATAATAATAACTGTAATACTACTACTACTACTACTACTACTACTACTACTACTACTAATACTAATACTAATAATAATAATAATAATAATAATAATAAAGAACATTTGCTATTGCGCTTTTACCAGAGGATACAAAGCGCATTCATACTGTTAGGCTTCAATGCAGCATAGAAAAAAAACTTCAAATTATGTTGATTTTTGCTACTTTCTTGAAAATAACCCCAACCCCACTTCACGAAACTCTTTAAATATTGCGATGAAAATTCCGTTTGAATCTATTCCCAGCAAAAATAAAAATAAAAAAGTTTCTTTACAAAAAAAAAATTTCAAGTGAAAAATACATTCATCTATTTACATTTTTCATCAATAAATCAAAAATTTGGGGTTCAATTATGTGTCACAAAAATATAAGGATTCTTATTTATTCATTATTTAATTTTTTTTTTTTAAAAGGACTAAAACCCTATCCCCTCCCTTCAGCTTACACATGACAACCGACCTCCACCATCTCGGCATTAACCCGCCACTCTTGGCACCTTCGCCTGGCCCACTTTTCCTCCCTGCACCACCCCCTTCCTTCCATCCACCTAGGCCTTTTCACTCATCACAAAATCCAAACCCAACCTAACCTCTTCATCAAGCTCCACAACCAAATCAAAGACCAACTCTCGAATTACACCTCCATCTACATGTATACTGATGGCTCCAAGAAAGGCGACAAGACAGCTGCTGCTGTTATCCAAGATATCACCCTCAGTAGCAGGCTTCCCAACTAATTGTCCATCTTTCGGCCAAGGCTAAGGCCATCCTACTCACCCTCTACTATATTGAGTATTCCCTGTCAGCCACTTTGCCATCTTCTCAGACTCCAAGTCTGTCCTTACTTCTTTACTAAATCTTGGGATAATCCCACCTCCTCCTTCCCCCACCCCTCACCCCCTCTCCATTCTTGCAGGAAAGTATTCTTTTCTTCTGGATACCCAGCCATGTTGGCATCTCCGGTAATGACAGAGCTTATTCAGCCGCTAAGCTTGCCCTCAACCTCCCCAACCCGCCTTTCCCAAAACCCTTTCTGACTTCAAACCGCTTATCGCTTTCCTTGTTCGTGACTGTGGCAAAGATCTAACCTCTCAGGCACAATTTGATCCTTGCTGTCGTGGTGTACTTAAGCCCTCATTAAACAAACAATTGATTATTTAATGTCAACAAATTTGTCATAGCCTAACATGGCTATTCTTTCACAGAGGGCTGAAATTAGAATTCTTACAAACAAAATTTTCCTATCACTCTCCAACAGATTAAAAAATTTCTTCTGATTCGAGGAGCAGTGGTGGTGCTACGGGGGAGGGGGAATGGGGGATTTTCCCCCATGAGATTGCTTTGCCCTCCCCCACTTGCTCCCCAGAAAATTTTGTGAAGTGACATATTTGATCCATTTTATAGGCTTTTGTCCCCATCATGAGACAAAATTGCTCCTCTCCTGCCCCCATGACCAAAATCCTGGTGCTGCCACTGGGAAGGAGCTGTAGAACGCATATCCTTTGGTACTCCACTTTTGCCTTGAACCTAGCTAGAACATTCTTCAGATAGGAGTTTTCTTTTCTTGTTTTAATTTTCACTTATTTTCATTTTCCTATACAGCAAAGACAGATCAAAGTATCTTCAGCTTTTTTGCTTTGAGAATTTTGGGGCTATCAAGATGCCAGCCGTCAACCGTGCTATGCTCCTTCAGCTGGGGCTTTTGTTGCTTATTGTTCCAGCACAGTATTTCTTGTCAGAGTACTACATGCCAACTAATAGCGCGCAGCAAAGCCATGATGTCAAAAAGTAAACACTAACATTTTGTTTAAGTGTCATTTAAGTGCTCTGTATATAATGGGCATGAATCTGAGAGGGGGAGGGGAATATGGGAGGGCGCACATATACCCCCACTTTTTGACATTGGAGGGATGATCCACACACTATCATCCACCCACTTTTTAGGCAGATGTTACTTGGAAAGTAAGTGATAAATTACATTTAAATGGTATTCAGAAGTATATATTGCAGCAGGCTTGGAACAGAGAGATCCCCCCACCCCCCTTCCTCCCCTTTCCCCTTTTCTTACTTTAGAACTGTTCTAAAAATTTGAACAGTTCTGTCTAAAATTGAATAAGAAATATCAGTTACTTGATGCAATATTGTTGGGGCTAGCTGAAAGATGCGGCTCAAATAAGTCAGAGTCATAGTTTACTGTATATGTACAATGCACACAAAAATTGAATTTTTTTCTTTCAACATAACTGGTATCAAGTGGTCAAATTTGACACCACACATTCTCTTTGTTGGTAGTGGTAACAAAATGCAAAATTTATTGGGGATTGTAATGGGCAAAGATTTTGGCTGAAGCCAAAGGCTATGGTGGATGAGTAAGTAGCGCAAACGCCTAAATAGCATGGTGTTTAATGGCCCACCATGCATTCTCTTTGTTGGTAGTGGTGACAAAATGCAAATTATATTGGGGACTGAAATGGACAAAGATTTTGGCTGAAGCCGGGGCTATGGTGGATGAGTACGTAGCACAAATGCCTAAACAGTGTGGTGTCCAATGGCCCGCCTAAGGGCTCCTTGTGGGGTCTAGGTGCAAAGCCATGGTGTGGGCTAAGAGGGCAAAGTCCCTGGAAGCTCTGCGATTTTAGGCATTCCTGGGCTTAAAATCATGACTAACTTGAACTTGCCTTCAAGCATATTGTAAATCTGCCCTGTTGTGGTGGTACCCACAAAATGAATTAAGTTTTAGACATTTGAGAACAATATTTTTTGTGGTTAAACATGATTTAACCTTCTTCCCTAAGCCTCCAAGCACCCCAAGCACTCCTAAGCACCCCAAACCCACAAAGCACCTCTAAGCCCACCTCTAAGCCCCCTCCTGGTTCTGCTATTACAACAAATATAACATTTTCCTTAAAATGAAATAAGCATATTTCACTTCAAGAGAAAATGCCTAAATATTAATGTCAGTCAGGTATTTCATCTAAAATTTTCTTTTATTCAAAATGATTTTTCTAACCAGATTCTAAAGCTATTGTTGAGTTTGTTTTTTTGCTTTTTAGGATGATGGAGAATTTGGTTGCTTGGAAGACGAAGGTACTTAACAAAACAACCTGGATTAATTGGTGGAAAAACTCTCAGGACTTTGTGAAGAAATCGATGGACAGAATGTCCAAACTTGCCTCTCCAAAGAACGCAGATTCTGCATCTAAGACGTCCACAGAGACAGGGATGGAAGAATCTCCAGCTGTGGAGGTCATCAAACTCAGGGAGAAGGAAGGTCATTTTGCAGGTAAAGTATTAAATTGGTGCAGTAACAGATTTTTGGGGTGGGGAGAAGAAGAGAATCCAATTGTTTTGGGAAAGGGATGAAAATCATATCCCCATTGGTTTGATGATTAAATCAGCTTTAAATTGAATTCTTAACTTCAACTGATCATTTGTAACTCTCAATGTTTGGCCAAATTTCACAATAATTGAAGGAAATGTCACGATAATTGAAGGAAATGTTACAAAAATTGGCAAATTGCCCAAAATGGAAGGTAATTTCTTGAAAATAGAAGAAAATGTACCTACAATCAAACTAATTGTCCAGAGGTGAAGGGAATTTCTCAAAACTTGCCCAATATTTCCCTTAAATAGACAAAGTTTGGCCAATTTTGAGAAAATTTTCTTCAATTTGGGGGAAATTTTTTTAGGCTTTTGAAAAATGTTGCCAAATTTGACCAGAATTCCTTTGAATTATTATCCTTTTTTTATTGTCCTTGTAAAATCCAGTCTTGTTTTCTTTGTTGGGTTATATTATGTATATAGTATTATATCATGTTATATTTGTTTATGTGTATAATTGATTTGTATAATGTATTATGTATTATTATTATTATATGTATAGTATTATGTGTATAGTATTATGTGTAATATTATTGTGTATAGTATTATGTGTATAGTATTATGTGTATAGTATTATGTGTATAGTATATATGTGTATAGTATTATGTGTATAGTATTATGTGCATAGTATTATGTGCATAGTATTATGTGCATAGTATTATGTTCATAGTATTATGTGCATAGTATTATGTGTATAGTATTATGTGTATAGTATTATGTGTATGGTATTATGTGTATGGTATTATGTGTATAGTATTATCTGTATAGTATTATGTGTATAGTAGTATGTGCATAGTATTATGTGCATAGTATTATGTGTATTAGTATTATGTGTATGGTATTATGTGTATAGTATTATGTGTATAGTATTATGTGTATAGTATTATGTGTATAGTATTATGTGTATGGTATTATGTGTATGGTGTTATGTGTATGGTATTATGTGTATAGTAGTATGTGCATAGTATTATGTGTATAGTATTATGTGTATAGTATTATGTGTATAGTATTATGCGTATAGTATTATGTGTATAGTATTATGTGTATATTATTAGTATTATGTGTATAGTATTATGTGTATAGTATTATGTGTATAGTATTATGTGTATAGTATTATATGCAAAGTGTTATGTGCATAGTATTTATGTGTATAGTATTATGTGTATTGTATTATCTGTATTGTATTATGTGTATAGTATTATGTGTATGGTATTATGTGTATGGTATTATGTGTATAGTATTATGTGTATAGTATTATGTGTATAGTATTATTATGTATATTGTATTATGTGTATAGTAGTACTGTATGTGTATAGTATATATGTATAGTATTATGTGTATAGTATTATGTGTATAGTGTTATGTGTATAGTAATATGTATATAGTATTATGTGCATAGTATTATGTGCATATTATTATGTGCATGGTATTATGTGCATAGTATTATGTGTATATTATTATGTGTATGGTATTATGTGTATAGTATTATGTGCATAGTATTATGTGCATAGTATTATGTGCATAGTACTATGTGTATAGTATTGTGTGTATGGTATTATGTGTATGGTATTATGTGTATAGTATTATGTGTATGGTATTATGTGTATTGTATTATGTGCATAGTATTATGTGTATAGTATTATGGGTATAGTATTATGTGTATAGTATTATGTGTATAGTATTATGTGTATAGTATTATGTGTATAGTATTATGTGTATGGTATTATGTGTATAGTATATATGTATAGTATTATGTGTATAGTATTATGTGTATAGTATTATGTGCATAGTATTATGTGCATAGTATTATGTGTATGGTATTATGTGCATAATATTATGTGTATAGTATTATGTGTATGGTATTATGTGTATAGTATTATGTGTATAGTATTATGTGCATAGTATAATATGTATAGTATTATGTGTATGGTATTATGTGTATGGTATTAGGTGTATAGTATTATGTGTATGGTATTATATGTGTATATGTAGTATGTGCATAGTATTATGTGTATAGTATTATGTGTATAGTATTATGTGTATGGTATTATGTGTATAGTATTATGTGTTAGTATTATGTGTATAGTATTATGTGTATAGTACTATGTGTATAGTATTATGTGTATAGTTTTATGTGTATAGTATTATGTGTATGGTATTATGTGTATAGTATGTGTATAGCATTACGTGTATAGTATTATGTGTATAGTATTACGTGTATAGTATTACGTGTATGGTATTACGTGTATGGTATTATTTGTATAGTATTATGTGTATAGTATTATGTGTATAGTATTATGTGTATAGTATTAGTATTACGTGTATAGTATTATGTGTATAGTATTATGTGTATAGTATTATGTGTATAGTATTATATGCATAGTATTATGTGCATAGTATTATGTGTATAGTATTATGTGTGCATAGTATTATGTGTATAGTAGTATGTGTATAGTATTATTGTATTGTATTATTTGTATAGTATTATGTGTGTAGTATTATGTGTATAGTATTATGTGTATAGTATTATTGTATAGTATTATGTGCATAGTATTATATGTATAGTATTATGTGCATAGTATTATATGTGTAGTATTATGTGTATGGTATTATGTGTATAGTATTATATGCATAGTATTATATGTATAGTATTATGTGCATAGTATTATGTGTATAGTATTATGTGCATAGTACTATGTGTATAGTATTATGTGTATAGTAGTGTGTGCATAGTATTATGTGCATAGTATTATTTGCATAGTATTATGTGTATAGTATTATGTGTGTAGTATTATGTGTATAGTATTATGTGTATGGTATTATGTGTATAGTATTATGTGTATGGTATTATGTGTATAGTAGTATGTGCATAGTATTATGTGTACAGTATTATGTGTATAGTATTATGTGTATAGTATTATGTGTATAGTATTATGTGTATAGTATTATGTGTATAGTATTATGTGCATAGTATTATATGCATAGTATTATGTGTATAGTATTATGTGTATAGTATTATGTGTATTGTATTATGTGTATTGTATTATGTGTATAGTATTATGTATATGGTATTATGTGTATAGTATTATGTGTATAGTATTATGTGTATAGTATTATGTGTATGGTATTATGTGTATTATGTGTATTGTATTATGTGTATAGTAGTACTGTATGTTGTATAGTATTATATGTATAGTATTATGTGTATAGTATCATGTGTATAGTATTATGTGTATAGTGTTATGTGTAAAGTATTATGTGTATAGGATTATGTGTATAGTACTATGTGTATAGTATTGTATGTATAGTATTATGTGTATAGTATTATGTGCATAGTATTATTTGTATAGTATTATTTGTATAGTATTACATGTATAGTATTACATGTATAGTATTATGTGTATAGTATTATTTGCATAGTATTATGTGTATAGTATTACAGTATGTGTATAGTATTATGTGCATAGTATTATTTGCATAGTATTATGTGTATAGTGTGTTCCAAGCCACACATCCTTCTTTTGTGATGACGGATCCCTCAGCAACATCACTATATACACTTTAACAGATTTTCATTCTGAAAATCTGTTAATTTTCAACCAGTGTTAAAAAATTCACTGGAAAAATCTGTTAAAACCAAAAAAGTACAGCTGTTCTTGCAACATCCAACTCACTGGCTGTAGTATTTACTAACACATGGAAGCGACCTTGAAACTGCAGCTATTAAAATCTTCCATTTAGTAAGTGGTCATAAATCTGTGTCTTGCAGTGAAGGCCAAAGAATCATCCACAGAAAGTAGTTATTGTTTGTCAGATTTATAGCTCCATGTGCTTTATCAGGGACAGCCCTGAATTATTTGAAGATTTCCCCATTCTTATCAAAATCACTTCCTTGCTATCAAAACAAAACAATAACCCAGATTGACCTTTTCAACCCAAGATGAGTGACAGCTCAAGAACACATTTATTATTCCTCTGGGTGTTGGAGAGAATTTAACAGCAGTGAATTTCAGATTAAATAAAAGAAGAAGAAGAAAAAAGGTACAGATTTTTTCATGGTAGTGAATTTAGCAGAAAATTTTAACAGATTTCTGACAAATTCCTCACCATTAAACTGTTCATAGTGCATGTACAGTCTTTCTTTGCATGTGGAAAAGTTAAGCAGCAGTTTTTAAAATCACAGAGAAACCACAGAAGGGTCTTTTAATTGCCTCAAGGAGTGGGAAAATTTCCATTTTGTAAGCCTCATTTTCTCTGAATGGAGGTTCGGTGGTAAAAGAGTCATGCTCATTTGCAAAAGGTACCAGGTTTTACTCCTGTTGCGAGCGCTCCACTCCACTTAGATGTAAAACTTGGGTTGACCTACTGTGGAATGGCATGATATCCAGGGGGAGTCATGACCTCTCATCCGCTTACGCCAAGCACTAGCCTGATGGGCATTCATTTGAGTATAGGACGTAACTTTTTAAAATTTTATTTGAATATAGTTAATGGTCATAGGGTCCCGTTGCTATTTAAAAACTGAAAAAGAAAAAAATCAGTATTGGTAGAACTGCAAATAACATAACATAACATTACATAACAAGATGACGGGCTAAGAAGGATTAATCACCCCATGAAAAGCCTAAACTAACACCACCACCACAACAAAAAAAAAAAAAAAAATCAAAGACGTTTAGAATTAGTAAAGAACTTATCAATGTTGACTTTGAAATTGTGAACAGAATTGGAGCAAACTACCCACTTGGGCAAACCATTCCACCCATTGATTACTCTTTGCGAAAAGCTAAAATGCCCAATATCTATCAGTGAGAACTCTTTGGTCAACCTCAAACTGTTACCACGTGTCACATGAGTATTAGCTGAAACATGCAAGAAATCACAGGAAGTCAAAGCATCACTACTACTGTAGATAGGAATTTAAAAACCGAATCATATCGCCACGTACTCTTCTCAACCCAAGCGTGGTCAAACCAAGAATTAGCATCCTAGATTCATAAGAGAGTTCCTTACTTCATGATTAAATCTAGTGACTCTTTGTTGAACCTGCTCCAAAATGAACTTATCCTTCTCATAAATGAGACTTCAAGCCTGAATAGCTTACTCAAAGTGAGGCCTGACTAACTGCTTATACAAATTAAAAACAACCTCTCTACCAAGAATTTTGTTTTTCTTCTTCTAATCAAAGCAAGCATCCTATTTTCCCTTGCAGCTGCTAAAGCACACTGTTTAGAAGGCATTAGATTGTTAGTAATGACAACACCTTGATCCCTTTCTTGATCAACACAACCAAGATTTGAACCATTCATGCAGTAATTCATGTTGCTCTGACCAAAATGAATAACTTTGCATTTATCAACATTGAATGACATCTGCCATGTTTGGAACCAAGAAACCTAAGTTATCCAGATCAGTGTGCAAAATTGAAGAATTCCTAGCATCACCAACAATCCTGTACAGCTCAGTGTCATCAGCAAATTTACAAATCCTGGAGCCAAGGGAAACATCAATATCATTAATGAAGATTAAGAAAAGAAGGGGACCCAATACAGAACCGTGAGGAACACCACTTGTAACCTTCTTCCATGGATATACTTCATCATTAACAACAACTCTTAGTGACCTGTCAACTAACCAAGAATTTATCCAACTGCCACACTTTCCGTCCACCCCAAGCACTCTTGTTTCCATCATGAGCCTGTGTAATGAAACCCTATCAAATACTTTTTGGAAGTCTAAATACAATAACATCCACATGATCAGATTATGACCAGAATCAACTAGTTTACATCATCAAGAAACACCAAATGATGTAATGCAAGTGCATACATTGTCATTGTTGAGATGTGGGTCACACTCAAAATACCAACCATTGGGGTCATTAACGTTAGGCTCCCTATGCAGTACCCGCCATTTCCAAGGGAAATTCATTCCTACAAAATTGCCCTGGCCTACCCATGATTACAACTCCCGATAGTCACGAGATAAATTTCTTCGACACCTAATTTTTATTTTGTTTAAATCACTACCCACCTGTATTGTGAAATTTCCAGCTTTTTTGGAGCAATTTTTGTATGTCTCTTGTCGTTAATGATCCTTCGCAAATGATGTGGGCTTGAAAAACTTGTCGTTTGACTCATTACGCGAAATCCGTTAAACGATCGTTTTAACTGTCGATTGACCCGAAAATGGTTTAAAATTGACAATCAGTCGTTTGTAAATACTGACTTATTTGTCATTCCTTAACAGTTTTTATAGCAATCAACAGTTAAAACAACCGTTTAACGGATTTCGTGTAACAAGTCAAATGACAGGTTCTTTAAGCCCACACCATTTATGAGGGATCGTTAACGACAACAAATGTACAAAAGTTGCTTCAAAAAAGCTGGAAATTTTACAATACAGGAGGTGGGTAATGAATTTTAAAAAATAACAAATCGGGTGTCGAAGGAATCTATTTCGTGACAATCGGGAGTTGTAACCATAGGTAGGCTGGGGCAATTTTGTAGGATAAATTTCCCATGGAAAATGGCAGGTACTGCATATGGAGCCTAATGTTAATGACCCCTATTGTTGGTGTTTCGAGTGTGGCCTATATATTATAATTCTAATATACTTGCAATGTAACAGGGCCTGGTAAATAATTGAGATAGTTTCAAATGATGTTATGTTGTTTACATATCTAAGGCCTAGCTGCCATATTGTGTTAATTGTATATGCCTTGTGAAAGGTTGCTTAATTAATCCTCTTTGTCTTTGTGGTGTTTAGGTTCCAAAGACCCAAGAAATCCTAGACCACAACACGTCAAGTACAGGGTTGGTCAGGTGGTGAGGCACAAACTCTGGGGGTACAAAGGGGTTATCGTAGGATGGGATGAGGTTGCCAAGGTAGGTAGAAGTTTTAGTCAAACATAGATAACAGGCAAGAACTAAGTGATTTGTAACTGCAAGGTGTTAAGTGAAAGATCAAAAATTCTGCAAAAGAAAAATGTGTTGATTTGAAGAAAAAAAGGAGTCAGTGGTATTTAAATATAATCTTGAAGGATTGCTGTAAATGCCTGACACAGTGGTCACATTAAGGTGCGGGATTGCAGAATTCCTGCACATATTATCAAATTCTTGCTCAAAAAAAAAAAAAAAAAAAAAAGGCAAAAAATGCCAGTTGGCATTTTCCAGCCAAATTTTAGTATTTTTGTGGCTTATTTTGTAACTCAGAAAGGGTAATTGATTCATTTTTAGAAAGTTTATTCTAGAAGAGACATTACATCATCACTTTCTTAATGATTGCTGTTTTATTTTATTTTCAACGATTGCTGTTTTATTTTATTTTCAACGATTGCTGATGTATTTTATTTTCAACGATTGCTGATGTATTTTATTTTCAACGATTGCTGATGTATTCTATTTTCAACGATTGCTGATGTATTTTATTTACAATGATTGCTGATGTATTTTATTTACAATGATTGCTGATATATTTTATTTACAATGATTGCTGATGTATTTTATTAACCTATCAAACTTGAGTTCAAGTCACAAAAACTCACAAAATATTGCAACAGAATTCACAAACTCTTTTGAGGAATGTGTGGATGTGCAGTCACTAGTCTGATATCAGTCATTTCTTCACATCTGATGGGATAGAAATTTAAACTTGAATATCTCCTCATTTTTTGAGTACTTTCTTCACCAATGATTACAAATATCAGTTAAATTTGTCAAGATTCTAGGAATATCAGTTAAAACTGTCAAAGTGCTAGGAATATCAGTCAAAATTGTTGAAATGCTAGGATTATCAGTTAAAGTTGTCAAGATGCAAGGAATATCAGTTAAAGCTGTCAAAGTGCTAGAAATATCAGTTAAAGTTGTCAACATTGTAGGAATATTCAGTCAAAATGCTAGGAATATCAGTTAAAGTTGTCAAAATGCTGGGAATATCAGTTAAAGTTGACAAAATTCTAGGAATATCAGTTAAAGTTGACAAAATGCTGGGAATATCAGTTAAAGTTGACAAAATGCTAGGAATATACAAAGTTGTCAAAATGCTAGGAATATCAGTTAAAGTTGTCAAAATGCTAGGAATATCAGTTAAAGTTGTCAAAATACTAGGAATATCAGTTAAAGTTGTCAAAATGCTGGAAATATCAGTTAAAGTTGACAAAATGCTAGGACTATCAGTTAGAGTTAACAAAATGCTAGGAATATCAGTTGAAGTTGACAAAATGCTAGGAATATGGGTTAAAGTTGACAAAATGCTAGGAATATCAGTCAAAGTTGACAAAATGCTAGGAATATCAGTTAAAGTTGCAAATGCTAGGAATATCAGTTAAAGTTGACAAATGCTAGGAATATCAATTAAAGTTGACAAAATGCTAGGAATATCAGTAAAAGTTGACAAAATGTTAGGAATATCAGTCAAAGTTGACAAAATACTTTGTAGTTGTTAGATTTTTTTTTCTTCACACCACTTTTGTTCCCAGGCTCCAAAGGAATGGCTGGACCAAATGCATCCCAAAGATAAACCTGTGAGTTCTTAAGTATTTTTTTTTTTGTATCTGACTATTGACACTGATAAACTAAAAAGTATTTGAACAAAGTTTTTGAGTGTGAAGGAATTTATCTTTTTTTTGTCAGTGAGGGATTACAGTGAGGGATTACAGTGAGGGATTACAGTGAGGGATTACAGTGAGGGATTACAGTGAGGGATTACAGTGAGGAATTACAGTGAGGGATTACAGTGAGGGATTACAGTGAGGGAGTTTTCTTAAATGAAGGATTCCTTTTGTAATTGAATTGATGACAAACTCATGACATAGTGAGTGAGGGTCTTGAGTTTTTATGAATATTTTGTTTTATGGTCAGTCATCAATAACTTCTGGAAGGTGGCTGTAGAAATTTTAATTGGGAGAAACAAAACATGATTAGGGGCAAACAATTAAACATCATTTTATCTATAAATATAATTAGGGCATGTTTGTGTTCTTTATTACAAAAAATAACATTGATTAACAAAGTCTTTTTTTTTTTAGAGGGGGGGGGGTGCATCTCCTTTCCCTGGCAAGCTGCCTATGTGGAATATTTTCCCACCACAATGTGGTCTGAGAGTAATGGACGTGTAATGTCAACTATATTCTTTGTATCCCATTGTAGTAATTATTGCAGCATGAAACTTATTTTCTATCCTTGTTTTGTTACTGCTTCCCGGTAAATCCTATCTTGCCATTAATGCCAGATGAGAGAGCCATTCTATAGGGTCTTGATTGATCAGGATAATAATTTTTATGGTGAGCCTGCTGAATCCTATGTACCTGAATTCATGCTAGAGGTCATGACCTTAGACATTCTGGTAAGTGACCTGCTGTATATGCTTGAGGTACCTTGAATAATCACCATTGTTTTAATCATCACATTTATTTTCAAATACATTTGGCAACCTCAAATAATCATGGTTCATACGTTTGTTTGGTTTCACCCTTTGGAATCTTGTTATGGATTAGTTTATTGGTCAAACAAGTTCATCTTCAATGAAAGAGGACTTTAAAAAGAAACAAAATAGTGAAGAAAGCATTCAAAAATCTTATTCCATTTAGGAGATATTAATCCTTACTCTACCAGCACTTTTTTGAAAATGCGCTTGGGAGGCGGGGCCAAAGATGGGTCACCCAAAACGGCGATAATATTGCCGCGTGGTAGAGTAAGGGTTAATCAAGGCGTGATTATTGAAGGGTCCTCTGTCTTCCAGGCAGCAGAGTCGGGCCCGTTCCTCTCCCAGGACCTGCTGGACCGCCCACCAGGACCATGCTGCCTATATTTTCGAGTTGGCGCATATGTCGCGGGTTGATTAACCCTTACTCTACCAGCACTTTTTTGAAAATGCGCATGGGAGGCGGGGCCAAATATGGGGCACCCAAAACGGTGATGATATTGCCGCGTGGTAGAGTAAGGGTTGAAGGATTAGTTCAGTGGTCAATCATGTCCATCTTATATGAAAGAGGACTTTCAAAAGAAACAAAAGGGTGAAGAAAGCATTCAAAAATCTTATTCCATTAAGGATATTTTCAAGTTAAAAAGCTGTCTCATTTGTGCAGAAATGACTGGTGTAGTAAGTCTACTATGAAAGGTTGGCACTTCATCCTCATATTCTTAACAATTGACAATATATTTTAAACAAAATTTATTCATCTTTTTTACATTTTGAATTATATTTTTTTTCAGGTGGTAAATTATAATAACCCTTACTAGATTCTGTGTCATTTCTTTCCTGACATATCCAATGATTTTCAAGCCACAAAATTGCAGGACAAAATATAGTAGAATACATAAAGACTTGGAGGAATTTGAGGCTTAGACGTCACAACTAGTGTGATTTCAGTCGTTTGTACCTAAATGATACCAAACTTTAAACTTGAATATCTCCTTAACGGAATAAGATTTTTAATTCTTTCTTCACCGTTTTGTTCTTTTGAGGTCCTCTTTCATATATATATATATATATATATATATATATATATATATATATATATATATATATATATATATATATATATATATATATATATATATATATATATATATATATATATATATATATATATATATATATATATATATATATATATATATATATATATATATATATATATATATATATATATATATATATATATATATATATATATATATATATATATATATATATATATATATATATATATATATATATATATATATATATATATATATATATATATATATATATATATATATATATATATATATATATATATATATATATATATATATATATTTATATATTTATATATATTTATTTATTTATTTACTTCAAGTTATACCTTACCTTCCATGCTATAATATGCAATCTGGTCACACGACCTGATTCTAACGCACTTCTAACCGAACCTAAAAACGCAGTAACCAGCCAAGCCCTGACCTCCATAATACCTCTGTACCACCTCACTCTTTTTCAGCGTTTGTTTCACAACATCGCTGAAAACTGGTCACTTTTATTTTATTTTTAATTAACCTTTCTAACTCTTTTCTCTTGGCAGCTTCTACCTGAAGGGTTTTACGCTGCCCGTTCTCATCTGGCTCGCCTTTTCAAGTCTTCCGAGAGAAGGGTGAGATAGCCATGGGTCGAGATTTCTTCGGCCGACCTACACGACTTTACCGTGTAGCCTACACTTAGGATAGCGGGTTTTGTCTCCATTCATACATAGCTTAGTGGCTAGTTCGAGAGCCGTCCTACTCGTGGTGGGTGTTTTAGGTCCTAGAGCACAGGTTGTGCCTGTCTAGGGACCTCTCGCCCGGGAATTAGTCTTTTTCTCCCTTAGCCCCACCGCTCGAGGTGACCCTAGCGTTATACTATGTATAGTGTTTAACACGTTAGGATATTTCAGTACACCTTCTCGTATGCATTAGGCCAATTTCCTTTTTCGATTTTGGCGCATGCGCATTGGGTCTTAGTCACCGCTGGGTAAGTGTGGAGTAAGCCCTGTAACAACTCTAGGAGCTACAGTTGTTACTAGCGAGCTTATTTTTCGTTTTTCACGTTAACAGCATATGAATATTTTTATTTTTCTCATACAGTTTGGAGATAAAATATTTAATTTTCAGGATTGAACTTGGGGTGTCGGAGAGCCGTGGGTGGGTCTCTCCGGCGACCTAATTACAGGAAAATAATCTTTCCTTTTTATCTTTACAGACCTCAAGTACACAGTGGTTGGTGTTTCCCACGCTACCCGGCACTAGTAAAGTCATTACGTTGGATGCGTTTCTCGGGTTTCTAAAGTTTTTCAGATAGAAAATCTTTTGGTTTTAATTTTTTCTGTTAAAGCAAGTGTTGTTGTTCTGTTTAGAATGCTATGCCTCGTCTCTCTTTAGCGTGTCCGTAAGATCATAGTTACTTTGCCGTGTTTAGGTTTTACGCTTGGACTTACGTTCTTCTCTTAAGAAATTTATTTTTCAGTAAAAATTTTTCTGTTTAAGAGAGTTTTGGTGTTCTGTTTAGACTGCTAGGCCTCGTCTCTCTTTAGCGTGTCCGTAAGATCATACTTACTTTGCCGTATTTGTGTGTATGTACGCATGGATATATGTTCTTCTCTTTTCAGATATATAAAAGAGATTCACTGGGAAGGTTACGCTCTTAGAGGCGTTGCGCCAGAGCGTAACGGTAAGAGAGAGAGAGAGATATCCTCTTAGGGCGTTAACGCCGCCTAAGTTGTAAACACGGTTCCAACGGTTCCATTGGACAGTCCTGTCGACTCCACAACCCTTGTAACGCTGCGCGGTTGTTGTGAGTTCGGGACAGTTCCATAAGGTTCCGAGTCCATACGGTTCGCGCCCGTAAAAAGTTTACGGCGCTAACGGTTCCATTGGACGGTTCCGTAACGGTAAGTGAGAGAGAGAGAGAGAGAGAACCTCTTAGGGGCGTTAACGACGTCGCCTAAGTTGTAAACACGGTTCCAAACGGTTCCATTGGACAGTCCCTGTCGACTCCACAACCCTTGTAACGCGTTGAACGCCGGTTGTTGTGAGTTGGGGACGGTTCCATAAGGTTCCGGAGTCCATACGGTTCCGCGGCCCGTTGTTACGGGCTTAACGGTTCCATTGGCCGGTTCCGTGAGTCCATAGGTTCCGCGGCCCGTTGTTACGGGGCTTAACGGTTCCATTGACGGTTCCGCGCCCGTTGTTACGGGCTTAACGGTTCCATTGACGGTTCCATACGGTTCCGCGCCCGTTGTTACGGGCGAACGGTTCCATACGGTTCCGCGCCCGTTGTTACGGGGCTTAACGGTTCCATTGGGCGGTTCCATACGGTTCCGCGGCCCGTTGTTACGGGCTAACGGTTCCATTGGCCGGTTCCATACGGTTCCGCGGCCCGTTGTTACGGGCTTAACAGTTCCATTGACGGTTCCATACGGTTCGCGCCCGTTGTTACGGGCGGACGGTTCCATTGGACGGTTCCAGCGGCCCGTTGTTACGGGCTTAACGGTTCCATGGGACGGTTCCATACGGTTCCGCGCCCGTTGTTACGGGCGGACGGTTCCATTGGGCGGTTCCATACGGTTCCGCGGCCCGTTATTACGGGCGGACGGTTCCATTCGACGGTCCCGACGGTTCCGCGGCCCGTTGTTACGGGCGGCCGGTTCCATACGGTTCCGTTGGACCATCCCTGACAGTTCCGCAGCCCTATGCGGGCATTGTGCGGTTCGGGGGACGGATCCATACGGTTCCGGATCCATACGTTCCGCGGCCCGTTGTTACGGGCGGACGGGTTCCGTGGTCCATACGGTTCCGCGGCCCGTTGTTACGGGCGGACGGTTCCATTGGGCGGTTCCGTGATCCATACGGTTCCGCGGCCTGTTGTTACGGGCGGACGGTTCCGCGCCCGTTACGGGCGGACGGTTCCATACGGTTCGCGGCCCGTTAGCCACGGGCGGACGGTTCCATTCGACGGTTCCGCGGCCCGTGTTTACACGGGTCCGTATTTAACGGTTCCACGACATCGCGGTTTAATCCGTTATACGCCCACTAGCTACGTGGTCAGGTGACAGGTGACATTCTTGACAAGAAGTATAGCATTGACAGTTATTTTTCTTCTTGGTCCTGTAGCCATTAGCTACGCAGTTCCACGGCTCGTGTGAACGCAATTAAGACTGTCTACGTTGAGCGTTACAAGTTCCGTATTTATTTTCACCAGTATCATGGACATAAAGGACAGGTCCCGAGGGTCGATGTTTTACACACCCAGGATGTCTCGTGATGCGTGAGCGTGCAAACGCTTCTTTAAATTACACTCGGTGACATCCATCTCACGTGTTGGCGTGCAGATTATGCTGCGAAGTCAAATCCCCGTACTCTTTGCAGCGATTGGGATCTAGCGGCGTGGTCGGAGCACAGACTCCACCGCGACCGGTACTTTCAAAGAGCGGCGGAGAAAGTGGAGAAGCGACGGTCTGAGAGGCCCTCTTCGTCTCCCCCACCGCCACCCAGGTCCAAAGCCAGGAGGCGGGCGCCGCCCACTCCTAGCGGAGCGCCTCTTGAAAGACGACACCGCGGTTCATCCGGAAGTATAGCATTGAGACAGCTATTTTTCATCTTGGTCCCGTAGCCAACGGCTACGACAGTTATACGGTTCCACGGCCCATGTTTACGGGTCCGTGCGGTTCCACGGTCCGTGTTTTACGGGTCCGCACGGTTCCATTGACGGTTCCGCGCCCGTATTTACTGGTCCGTGCGGTTCCATACGAGTCCACGGTCGCGTTCACGGGTCCTTTCGCTTCCATTGGACGGCTCCAGTGAGCGGAACTTATCTCTAATGGGATAACGTACACTGTACGGTTCACCCGGTTATACGCCCACTAGCTACTACGCTACGTGGTCAGGTGACAGATGACTTTCTTTACAAGAAGTATAGCATCAGGACAGCTATTTTCTTCTTGGTCCCGTAGCCATTAGCTACGCAGTTCCACGACTTCGTGTGAACGCAATTAAGATTGTCTGCGTTGAACATTACCGTTCCGTAATTATTTTCACCAGTATCATGGACATGGAGGACAGGTCCTCGGCGTCGATGCTCTACACACCCTTGATGACCCGCATAGCGTGATAACGCTTCTTTGCTTTACGCTCCGGTCACATCCATCTCACGCGTTACGGCGTGCAGATTATGCTCGCAGTCCATTCGTGGTACTCTTTGCAGCGATTGGGTTCCAGCGGCGTGGTCGGAGCACAGACTCCACCCGTGACCGGTATTTTTCAAGTGCGACCGAGAGCGAAGGGCTCCGTGTTCGGATGCGCACGGCTCCGAGTTTTGTAACGGGATATCGTATAATCGCGATTTACCCCGGATATGCACCCGCTAGCTACGAGCTATGTGGCCAGGTGACAAGTGATAATCTTCACAAGTAGTATAGCGCCGTGAGAGCTATTCTATTCATGGTTCCGTGGCCATTAGCTACGCAGTTCCACGATCATGTGAACACCATTTATACGATTATCCACGTTGAACGTTACATTTCCGCAATTACTTTCACCAGTATCGTAGGCACGGAGGACAGGCCTCCGTGCGTCGGCACGATACGCACCTCAGAGGTCCCGCTTTGCATAGCGTGCAAACGCTTTCTAGACCGCAAATCGGCCTGTACGACTTGAGTTTTGCAACGGATAACGCACCGTATGCGATGAACCCGGTTGAGTTCGCTAGCTAGGAAGCTGCTTGGTCATAGCTACGCTGTCCCACGGCCGTGTGAACTGCCTCTGTAGGATTTTTCCGCGTTGAACGTCACAGTTCCGCGATGTTTTGCGCCTATATCATCGACCACGACGGGCAGGTCCCTGAGTGTCGGTGCGTTACGCGCCTTGACTGTCCTGCGGTCGTGCGTCGATATAAACGCTTCTTAGGTTTGCGCTTTGGTGTTATCGACTTGTTCAAACCCGTGTACACCGCTGTGGTCCTCGGTTCCGCGATGGGACCGGTCGGCCAACAAGCGGCGCCCTCACGGGTCTTACGTGAGTTAGTCCCCTTTTTACGGCTAGTTGTAGAGCCATTGGATTCCTTGCGGGTCCATTAGGGTCCGTGCGGCTCGATATCGGTTCCATACGGCCCCACGGCTTGTTTTACGGCCCCGCACGGGTCCGTAACACAACTGGCGGCTCCGTCCGGGCATGGGATGACGTTTGGGTCTGTAGTGCTGCTTAGTTCTACAGCAAGGTAACGCGATACAACGACGTCACACCCGTTAGTTTCGGAGATCCCCACGTCCGTGTGAGCTGACTTGGTGAGATTTTCGCGTTGAACGCCACGGTTCCGCATAGTTTTTCACCAGTTCATGGACACGAGGGCGAGTCCCCGTTTGTCGGATGCGCCACGCTCCCAGGATGCGTCGCGCGTGTTAGCGCTTGCTCGGGTTTGAGGCCCAGCGCTCGGGTGATAAGATTTCCTTCTTTACGGGAGGCATACCATCACGAGCTATTCCTCCGTGTTACGTAGTTCCACGACACCGTTCAAACTACTCTGAATGTGATTCTTGCGTCGAACGAGACCCTCGGCTCACATTCTACAGATATTAACGCGGTTTCACAACAACGATAAACCCGGTATCGGAACTTCGGGATATTGCGACCGTTAGCCGCGCGTGTTGCAGTGTTCGCGGTCGCGTCTTTTCTTGCTGGGACGTTTTTAGCGTTCGACGGCAGTCCCCACGCCAGAGTCGCCGGCTTCAGCGGCTCCGTAGTGATTTTATACAAACGGAGTTAACGGCCTATACCAGCGCGGCTGTGTGGTAGAGGACCAGTAGCCATGAACTACTGCGCCCGCGGCCGTTTCTCTTACCGGGACACGCACTGAGCACGACGGTCGTCCCCTCTTCCCCACACAGCTACCGGTTTCGTGAGCGCCTGATGGAACAAACTCAGTTTACGACTCAGATAGCTTGCGTGGCACGTGAACTCCTCCGTATTTCTTACGGCCTCAGTTTATATATATTTTACCTATTCTCAACGGAACGCGTGACTGTGTACTTCTTCCCCACGCCGCCACTTACTCGGTGGCCCCGTGGTGAATAGAGGTATAATGAGATAACGACTCACGTTACAGGTGTAGCACGCGTTCACGCTATCGTGGACCTAGACGGTCCTTTGGTACTGATCGCTACGCCGTTCGGGACACACGTACCAGTACCAGTTGTCCCCTCGCGGCGTAGCCACGCAGCTTTTGCTCCGTGGTACAGCAGCGACATCGTTAGCGGTGGACTCGTGGTTTTTACTTGTCATGCTGACGCTTTGTAGACCCATAACGGATCTATTATACTTAACAGGGTTGCGACTTTGTACGGCGAAGTCCCCAGTAGCCCCGCTTTTCCGCTCCGTGGTGCAGGGTGTTTAACGGTCCGTAGTATACACAGGACGCCACCTCTTCGTGATTTCTACCCCAGTGTTGGGGTTTATGACTCATACGGGTTGCGAGCACGTTACCCCTACTTGTCAATATTACCTCCATGAAGGATATTTTTCTTGACCATAGGTGGCCTTTTGGTAGACAACCTACGTTTGGGGTAGCTATTACCAACAACGCACGTATGGTTCCTTCCATACTTTAACACCTTACAGCTGCTTCCTTGCGGTTTTGGCCTGTTACTTAACTGCCCGTACAGACATACGGTATTCGTTTTCTCCGCGCCCAGAGCCGTAGGCTCCAAGGTTTCAAGGTTGTTACTATCGTGAGTAATGCGTTAACACTTTCTCCAGTCAACTTCTTAGACAAGTTTCGCTGTTGATAGGCGTGGCCTGGAGCCACGCGGTCCCGCAACTGCTACGGTTTTCACCGTCAGATATCACCGTCGGTGCCGACGGGGCTTTTTGATCAAGGTCGGGCACTTTTCTTGTGACCCCTTCTGTCGGAAACTTGGACGGGTACTTGACCCTTTTTCGTCTCGGCGCAGGGCGAACTTTGGCTGCTCGAGACCTTGCAGGCTTCACGACGAGCCTCGGGTCAGGGCGATTTTTGTCATAGTTCCGTCATGAGCTCTGGGATACCTTGCAGCTATCCACCAGGGTTTTTCGGTGGGGTCTACGGTCTTTGACTCGCGACCACTGGTGAGTTCTGGGAGATCTCTTCGTAGTGTGTCATGTGACATTTTCCTCCGATAGATCATCCAGTGGCTTTCTGTTAAAGTACTCTGAACTGTTCATAGAACGGCCGCGGTATGCACTCGGGTTCGGGGCATAACCTCTTTTCACGGGATCTCTCGTGCGGCGTTCGAGAAACCGCTTTTTTGCGGTTTTTCTCTTGTTTTTGGTCTGACTCACTTTTCGACGTTCGTGTTCCCCGCTTAACTTTAGCTCTTACGCGGTTATGCGCTAACTAATTTTTCCCTTGTCCGGGATTTCTTCAATTCGTTTTCATTGGTACACGCTTCGTTCCCAATCGTAGTTTCTCGCCGGTTCTGTCTCGTGGACGAATCCGGTGTGGCTTTATGGCGTTTTTGTGGACACTTTGCTGTAATTGTGTCCAAACGCTCTTCCGTTGGCTTGTTTTTCTGGGCTTTACGCTCAGGTTCTTTCGAGGTTTGCCTCCGTTACTGTCAACGAATGGTGCCTTGTTCGGTTTGACTGTACCTCGCCGTGGTTTCCTATGTTTTAGTTCCTCCCACTCTTGAGGTCTTTCATCCTTCCGAGGTGAAGGAATTTTTGGCCCTTTAAACGGGATTCGGTTCGTGTGAGTTTTCGTACCAGCCAAAAAAAAAAAAAAAAATGTGCGGCGATCTGAACTCCCTTCCTTCCTATCCTCGGTTGCAATCTGATTGCATATTATAGCATGGAAGGTAAGGTATAACTTGAAGTAAATTTACCCGCTAAGCGAGCGGGATATTTACGAGAGTTATACTTACCTTCCATGCATCCCTCCCCCGCCCCTCTTGTTCAGGCCTCGGTGGAATGTTGAGTGAGGTGGTACAGAGGTATTATGGAGGTCAGGGCTTGGCTGGTTACTGCGTTTTTAGGTTCGGTTAGAAGTGCGTTAGAATCAGGTCGTGTGACCAGATTGCATATTATAGCATGGAAGGTAAGTATAACTCAGAAATATCCTCGCTACGCTTAGCGGGTAAATATATATATATATATATATATATATATATATATATATGTATATATATATATATGTATATATATATATATATATATATATATATATATATATATATATATATATATATATATATATATATATAAATATATACTGTATATATATATATATATATATATATATATATATATATATATATATATACATATATATATATATATATATATGTATATATATATATATATATATATATATATATATATATATATATATATATATATATATATATATATATATATATATATATATATATATATATATATATATATATTTATATATATATATATATATATATATATATATATATATATATATATATATATATATATATATATATATATATATATGATGGGCTTGTTTCACCCATGAACTAATCCTTTAAGTCGTGTATTTTATTTTTTATTGGTCTTTCATGTACACTGGTGAGGGGCACAGCACTGGTGGGGCACATCAAATTTTCATTTCATACATTTTCTTCATTTTCAGCTTTTACGATCACTTCCAAACTATGCAGTACTAGTGGATACAAGGGACCGTCTTACTCCACAACATACCTATGTAGCAGAAGAAAATATAGAGATTATATCAGGGACAGAGGTAGACTATTTAATCTTGAATATTTAAAGATCATTGGACAGGTAGCAAGAACTTGAGCTCATTTGGAAGAAACTAATACTGTAAATCATGAAATAGCAAAAAAAGATCATCGAAATTGGTTCAAAATGAACCTTTTACCACTGGTGTAGCTATGGCCCTACAGGCCGGGGGCGAGTGGGTCCCTGCGGGTCTCTATGGTTTATAATAGGTATAATGGTATGTTTTTCTGACAGGCTCCATTCAAGGGCCAGGACCAGGCCCAATAAGGGTAGGCAGCTTGCCCTCCTGCCCCCCTTTAGTTACGCCACTGCATTTTACAGAATGTTTTATTTTGAATGCAGTATTGTTATACATTTTCATATAAATTTGTGATATATTAGGAACATCCTTCCTTGTGTATATATCAAAATACTTTTTGTATATTTATTACCAGCGTTCATAAACATAAATTTAACATTGATAAGATAGGAGAAACTAGTCATTACAGAACTCGCCCCTTGAACAGAACTCCATCTTGATTTTCTGTGCCTGTGGCATTTCAGTAGCCGTAAGTGGCGGTTTGCAATTTCCAGTTTATTTCCAAATTATTCCACTTTGCGTTTTAACAAAATTTTCCCTCTAAAGGTGTGAAATTTGTTTTATTTGGAAAAATTAGTAGAAGATTCAACCTTTGAACATTAAAACGCTGTATTTCGTATTTTCACGTAAATTCATTTTGAAGTTAGAAAATCAAGAGCAGCATTCCAACAACAAAACTTCCTCCCCATATAATGGCAAAATGAGAAGAGTTTTTATTTGAATAACATCAATATGTGTTATGTCTTTGGAGTTTTGGGCATAAACAAACTTGTAAAGTGTATTTCTTGTATATTCATAAGTAACCAATGTATAATTACATTGAGTCATATTCAAAGAAGCATGAGTTTATGTGTATGAATATCTCGTAATTGCTATTGCCTACCATTATCTTGGAAAATCTTTTTCGCATATACCATAATACCAGTAACAAATAACAGATTCCCGGTATTACATTTTCAACTCAGTTCAGAGAGTGTCCTTCGAACGGGATGAAAATGACACTTTTCATCCTGTCCGTGTTTCAAGGGGCGCTTTCTTCAAATGTTCCTGTCGTGTCATCTGAAAATTCCATTATTTTTTACTCTCCAATAAGTAAAGAAAAATGATCGAAGAAAATTGCCTATAAATCAAACAAAATATGTTACTTTAGAACATTTTTGTGGGGAAAAGTGAGGAGGGAGGTGTGGGAAATGATCTTATGGGGAGGGGGCATCCACTGGATAGGATTCACCACCATATTTTGTTACTTTTGCATCATGGTGGTATTTCCATCTACTTATGTCATTAATTTTCATGGTTTAATTGGGTTTTGACTTTCGAAACTTTGTCATTCTTCCAAAATAGCCTATTTCTGTTTAGTATCACTACCATTTGGTGAACTGGAATATCTTTGTCTTGTTTGGAAGCATTAATTTATATTACTGTGAGCTTTAAACATTTCTGTTTGATTTGTAACTGACATGTGTTGTTAGGTGAGACATCTAATGTAAGATTTGTTTGAAAAGGGGATTACCATATTGGCGTAATAAGCAGTCAATTTTTCCATTTTTTACTGCCTAAATTTCTTCGTAATCAGTGCTCATGTATGGGAGTTGCATTCAGTTCTGTTAGAACTGCACTAACATATTAGGATATGGCCCTTATTAGAGTATGGGCCCTTATTAGAGTACGGGGTTGCTTATTAGAGTATGGACGCTTATTATAGTATGGGTGCTTATTAGAGTATGGGCCCTTATTAGAGTATGGGCCCATATCAGAGTATGGGCGCTTATCAGAGTATGGGCGCTTATTAGATTATGGGCGCTTTTTAGAGTATGGGCGCGTATTAGAGAATAAGCGCTTATTAGAGAGTACGGGCGCTTATTAGAGTACGGGCGCTTATTAGAGTACGGGCGCTTATTAGAGTACGGGCGCTTATTAAAGTACGGGCGCTTATTAGAGCACTGGCGCTTATTAAGTTTGGGTGCTTATTAGAGTACGGGCGCTTTATTAGAGCACTGGGCGCTTATTAGAGAGTACGGGCGCTTATTAGAGTATGGGCGCTTATTAGAGTACGGGCGCTTATTAAAGCTTATTAGACGGGCGGGCGCTTATTAGATGGACGTACGGGCGCTTATTAGAGTACGGGTGCTTATTAGAGTATGGACGCTTATTATAGTATAGGTGCTTACTAGAGTACGGGTGCTTATTAGAGTATGGGCCCTTATTAAAGTATCAGTGCTTATTAGAGTATGGGCGCTTATTAGAGTATGAGCGCTTTTTAGAGTATGGGCGCGTATTAAAGAATGGGCGCTTTATTAGAGTTATTAGAGTAGAGTACGGGCGCTATTAGAGTTATTAGAGCTATTTATTAGAGTAGAGTACGGGGCGCTTTATTAGAGTACGGGCGCTTATTAGAGTTTGGCGCTTATTAGAGTTATTAGAGTACGGGCGCTATTAGAGTACGGGCGCTATTAGAGTTCGGCGCTATCAGAGTTATTAGAGTATAGGAGGGCGCTTTATTAGAGTACGGGCGCTATTAGAGTTCGGGTGCTTATTAGAGACGGGCGCTTATTAGAGTTATTAGAGTTGGGCGCTTATTAGAGTACGGGCGCTTATTAGAGTTCGGGTTTATTAGAGCTTATTAGAGTACTTATTAGAGTACGGGCGCTATTAGAGTACGGGCGCTTTATTAGAGTACGGGCGCTTATTAGAGTTTGGGGCTATTACGGGCGCTATTAGAGTAGAGCTATTAGAGTCTATTAGAGTTTGGGTACTTATTTATTAGAGCTTATTAGAGTACGGGCGCTTATTAGAGTACGGGCGCTTATTAGAGTACAGGCGCTTATTAGAGTACGGGCGCTTATTAGAGTACGGGCGCTTATTAGAGTTCGGGTGCTTATTAGAGTACGGGCGCTTATTAGAGTACGGGCGCTTATTAGAGTTTGGCGCTTATTAGAGTTTAGGGTGCTTATTAGAGTTCGGGTGCTTATTAGAGTTTGGGCGCTTATTAGAGTTTGGGCGCTTATTAGAGTACGGGTGCTTATTAGAGTTTGGGCGCTTATTAGAGTACGGGCGCTTATTAGAGTACGGGCGCTTATTAGAGTACGGGCGCTTATTAGAGTTTGGGCGCTTATTAGAGTACGGGCGCTTATTAGAGTACAGGTGCTTATTAGAGTACGGGTGCTTATTAGAGTTTATTAGAGTTTATTATTAGAGCACGGGCGCTTATTAGAGTATGCGTGCTTATTAGAGTATGGGCGCTTATTAGAGTATGAGCGCTTATTAGAGTACGGGCGCTTATTAGAGTACGGGCGCAAAGTTTAGAGTATGGGCGCTATTTATTAGAGTTTGGGGCTTATTAGAGTACGGGCGCTTATTAGAGTACGGGCGCTTGTTAGGGTACGGGCGCTTGTTAGGGTACGGGCGCTTATTAGAGTACTATTAGAGTTTGGGTGCTTATTAGAGTTTGGGCGCTTATTAGAGTACGGGCGCTTATTAGAGTACGGGCGCTTATTAGAGTTCGGGCGCTTATTAGAGTTTGGGCGCTTATTAGAGTACAGGCGCTTATTAGAGTACGGGCGCTTATTAGAGTACGGGCGCTTTATTAGAGTTTATTAGAGTACGGGCGCTTTATTTAGAGCTTATTATTAGAGTACGGGCGCTTATTAGAGCTTTATTAGAGTACGGGCGCTATTAGAGAGTACGGGCGCTATTAGAGACGGGTTATTAGAGTTTGCTTATTAGAGTGCGGGCGCTTTATTAGAGTACAGGCGCTATTTAGGCGGTAGAGCACGAGACTATTAGAGTTTGGGTGCTTATTAGAGTACGGGCGCTTATTAGAGTTTGGGCGCTTATTAGAGTTTGGGCGCTTATTAGAGTATGGGCGCTTATTAGAGTACGGGCGCTTATTAGAGTACGGGCGCTTATTAGAGTTTGGGTGCTTATTTTGTTGAATACAATGCATAGAAATTCAGTACCTGCTCATATGAAATAACTAATTGCTGCTCCATAAAATTTTAAAGTCTGACCTGACCTGATATATATGCAGGTTGGGTCAGATTTTTCCTCTTTATTTTGAAAACCACAAGTAATTAGGATCAAATTTTCCTTATCAATGACTCTATTGTAATAGTTCTCCTGTTGGTCCTGGGTTGTTGTGGTTGTTGGTGTTAAATTTGTTTCAGCAATTCATATTCATAAACTTAATGTAGCAAATAATGAGACCACTTATCTTGACTAAAATAACCACTCAACCATAAAATAAGGACTTTATCCATTAACTCAACCCCCACCCTCCCACCATCTGTAAGGCTGACTATATACACCCCTGAACACAGAGTATTTATTAATAACTCACTGCATGATGAAAGCATCCCTTCAAGATTCAAATAAGAAACCTTTGCCCAGCGATTTCACACATGGGTCTGGCCCTGCAGTAGCTCTAGCTTCATAACCTGACCCTTTGTGATAAACTGCATCATTTGCCCACAGGTGAAAAGTATGGTATGATAACTGAATGCATATAATCACTCACTTTCCTGTTGTAGGTTTTTTACTTGCTTCGTGCAGTCACACCCGCAGAAATGTGGTTTTTGCAGGGGAAAAGGACTGAAAACAGTCGCGGATCCAGGAATTTCGAAAGGGAGGGTGCGGACATCAGTACTAAAACTTTTGTTCTGTTGTGCATGTGGTTTGATACTCTTTGCGCAAAACATGCAGAAGCGTTATTCTTCTCACACTCTAGCTCTAGACTTATGTAGATATCATTGCAACCATGATTTGTATTAGAATCGGAACTTCTAGCAAAAAGAAACTAAGTGCAGAGAGTATATGTAGTGTAAAAGAGAAAGGGGGGGGGGATGAAATCCCTGCGCGCATCCTTGCCAAGAAAATAATAGCAAGATTTTGACGTAATGTTACATAAGAAGATATAATTGCTATTCCACTAATGGCATTAAAATTTGTGTATTCATGTTTTTTTTTTAATGGCTTAAATCTGAAAAAGGAAAAACTGTAATAAGCTCCATTTCTATTAAGTAAATGTGGTAGAATTTGTTGATATTCTCATGATATTCAGTAGAATGAAAAACTAAGCATCTCGGTAATGTTGCTGCTAAATGTTACAAGATCTTGTAATAAGATGGATATCAGCAGGAATTTTCTTTTTCATTTACAGATCAGACATCCTGAGATTTATGATTATTTCTCTGACTTTGACGGATCCCTCTACATCGCACAACCTTGGCTGAAAAAAGTCTACCCACATGACCAATGACAGAGGCAGCTACCAGGGAGCACAGTTTGCTGGTATCCCAGAGGAAAATTCCAGTTAAGACCAGTTAGGATTCCCAACTTGGATTGAATATTCCCAACTGGGATGAACGGGTCCCAACTGGGATGAATTGGCTACTTGGACCACTTCATCCAAGTTGGGATTTTTCTGAATTCCAGTTGGGACAATTCCCAGTTGGGACCAGTTGGAAAAATCCCAACTTGAATTTTCTCCTGGGATATCATGAAGATGGTTGATTGATGGCAGTACCACCACTATTCCAGTGCAATATTTAAATAATGTTACTATCAAATATACTATGTGAATGAGGTATTTTTATAGTGAGCATGCGAAGCATAATGCCGAACCTATGTAATGACAATTTTGTCCGGCTGTCCGTCCGGCCGTCCACAGTTTTTCCTGACATTTCCTTAGAAATGTTAAAGTTTCTTCAGTGTTCCTCAGAAAAAGTTAGTTTCTTTAGGTATCCTTATGGAAGGTTAGAATTTCTTTACAAAATGTTACTTTTTTTTCTTTTCAGAAACACTTCAGACAGATTGAAGACTAATTTCCTTGAAAAGTCTACAAAACATTTGATATTTCCTTAGGAGATAACTGTAAAATGATATAATTTTCCAATATTCTTCAGAGATCCTCAAGCGTCTCTCTTGTAGCACTAGTGATTTGAAAAGTTTCGAAATGTTTGGGCACCAACGTTGTATCAGGCATGATTATGAAATTCCGCCTTTATTATTGTGTTCATTTGCATTAAGTTGCTACAGTATTTGAAGTGACCAGACTTTTTTTATTTTGTATGCTCAGTCAGAGAGTGTGACAGGATGTGACTGCATATGGAGATAGGGAGGGATGCCATGTGGGACATGGATGGGGGCCACGTGGGACATAGGATAGAATATATACCACCATGTGGTATACACCAAGGGCTATATCTGGCATAATTATTTGACTCTGCCTTTTTTCTTATTCAACAGGTCATTTGCATATAAGTTTTTTAAAGAACTGACACTTTCATACATGGTATGCTCAATCAGGGACTGTGATAGCTAGGATGAGACTTCTTATGGAGCCTATGGGATGTCATGTGGGACACGGTGTGGGATGTCCTGTTGGACATGGGGTGGGATGCCGTTGGAACAGGGTGGAATGCCATGTAGGATATATGGTGGAATGACATGTAGGATATATGGTGGAATGCCATGCAGAAAATAACGTGGAATGCCATGGGATGGGATGTCATGTGGGACATGGGATGGTTTGGGATGACATGGGGTGGGATGCCATGTGGACATGGGGTGGAATGCCACAAGTAACACAGAATGTGACATAGGTTGGGATGCCATGTGTGACATAGGGTAGAAGGCTATGTGGACATAGGGTAGAAGGACATGGGATGTGATGCCATGTGGGACATAAAGTAGGATGTAATTGGGACATTGGGATGAATACTATGTGAAACATATGGTGGGATCCAATGTGGGACATAAGGTGGGATGCCATGTGGGACATAAGGTGGGATGCCATGTGGGACATCAGGAGGGAAGCCACTGATGTGGGACATATGGTGGGATGCCATGGGGGACATAGGGAAAGATACCATATGGGACACAGGGAGGGATGCCATGTAGGACATAGGGAGGGATGCCATGTGGTACATATGGTTGGATTAATGTGGGACATACATGTAGGATGGGATCCATGCGGGACATAGGGTGGATGCCATGTGGATCATAGGGTGGTATGCCATGTGGGACATATAGTGGAATGCCATGTGGGACATGAGACATACTGTATGGTGGAATGCCATGTGGGACACATGGTAGAATGCCATGTGAGACATACTGTATGGTGGAATGCCATGTGGGACAAGGCATGGGATGTCATTTGGCACATGGTATGGGATCCATGTGGGACATAGGGTGGGATGCCATGTGGGTCATAGGATGGGATGCAATGTGGGCATATCTTGGAATGCCATGTGGGACAATGGATAGGATGGGATGTCATGTGGGACATGGGGTGGCATGACCTGTGGAAGATATAGTGGAATGCCATGTGGGACAAGGGATGGGGTGGGATGTCATGTAGGACATGGGGTGGGATGCCATGTGGGACATCGGATGCCCTGTGGGACATGGGATGCCATATGGGACATGGGATGCCATATGGGACATGGGATGCCATATGGGACATGGGATGCCATATGGGACATGGGATGCCATATGGGACTTAGGTGTGAGATGCCATTTTTATAATTGGCCGGGTCATATGATATGGGTGTCAATTTGCATGGGCATGAAAACCATGATGGTATTTACCGTTCTAGTTGAAATATGTATATGACATGTATACTCTCTAGCCTGGTTTACCCCCAACAGAAATTCCCGGTAATTATTATTCTTTTAGATTTCAAAAGAGGGTTCGTTCGCTCTTTCGAGCCCCTGGCTATGGGCATGAATGATATGTAAATATTTGTGTGTGTGGAAAAATTCAGGAAATAACTGAACTTTGTCAAGATGGTACTACGTTATTGTGTGCCTTATGTGTATTATTTCTTTCTTTCTATGCTGCACTTTCAGTCTTCCATCTTCAAGCTTTCTGGTAATGGAATGTGAATTGTTACTCTACAAAAAGATTTGTTTGGAATACTTTACTGGTAATATTTTACAGTAGAGCTAATCTTGGTCTTAGAATGTTTGTTGTAAAGCAATTCTAAAAGAAAAATATAATATCTTTGAAGTCTTTAATATTGATGTATATGCTAGAGGCTCCTGGATAGATCCAGGGGAGCCATCTACTCTCACCCTTTGACTTGTTTCATGGTACATTATTCTATCTGGATTATATGATAATGAAACTGAAGAGGGCAATCAAATGCATTACAGTGAAGAAACAATTTGCATTTTTCACTTGTGCTAAACGATAGCAAAAATGTTAGTGATCATAGATAATCTACAATTTGCATATTTCACTTGTGTTAGCCAATGGTAAAAATCTTATTGGTCATAGATAACTTAAAATTTGCATATTTCACTTTGTGCTAACTAATAAGAAAAATGTTAATAATCAGGTGTGCAGCAGTGCCACCTTTCATTTGTAGCAGCTGCATAAAATAAGGCCTTATCTTACTCATGATGCATGTACAGTAAGTGTGCTGCTCAATCATGATCAGCAAAATTGATTATGCTTCTGGTTTACTGAGTGGTTTGTCAGGTGGCCTGTTGAACAAACTTCAACTTGTTCAGAATACTGCTGCAAGACTGATCTCTGGCATAGGTATAAGATCTCATATTACTCCTATAATTTCCCATTTGCATTGGCTCAAAGTACAGTCACGAATCAGGTTTAGGCTTTATGCTCATCTTTTAAAATTCCCCATGGTCTTGCACCAATCTATCTGTCTGAATTAATTCATCTGTATGTCCCAGATCCCAGACTTAGGTCTGCCTCTAATAGCCCACTGATAAGGAGACAGTATGGCAGCAAACAAGTTAGTTGTTACAACTTTGCTGACACTGGATCAGCTCTCTGGAATGAGCTGCCTGTCCACATCAGATCTGCAAGTGACATCAATTTCAAGAAGCAATTGAAAACACACCTTTTTACCCAATAATGTTAGTGCTTAGTTTTGTTCTCAATATAAGCGCTATATAAGCATCTACATAATAATAATAATAATAATAATAGATAATCTACAATTTGCATATTTTACTTGTGTTAACCAATGGTAAAAATCTTATTGGTTATAGATAACTTAAAATTTGCATATTTCACTTTGTGCTAACTAATAAGAAAAATGTTAATGATCATAGATAATCTACAATTTGTATATTTCACTTGTCTAATTACTAATGGTAAAAATCTTTCAATAGATTATTTACAAACTGCATATTTGCTTGTGCTGACCATTGGCAAAAATAATAATGATCATAGATCATTTATGATCATAGATCAATGGTAATGATCATAGATCATTTAGTGTTCAGGGGTGTCTGTTAATGATGCTCACAAATTCAAGGATTAGTTCAGTGGTCAAGCATGTCCATCTTACATGGAGGCGGACTTTAAAAGAAAAAAAAAATAGTGAAAAAAGCATTGCAAAATCTTATTCTGTTACGGAGATATTCAAGTTTAAAGCTTGGCATCACTTCTGTGAAAACGACTGAAATCAGACTAGTTGTGATGTCACAGCCACAGATTCCTCAAAATCTTAATGTATTTTAAAAAAAGTTTATTTAATTTTGGCACTATTTAAATTATTTTCCTCAAACTTTCTTTAGGTGGTATATTATAAATACCCTTCCTATATTTGGTTCGACTACTTTCCTAACATATCCCATGGTTTATGAGCCATAAAATTGCAGGACAAAATATAATAGAATACATAAAGACTGAGGAATCTGAGGCTATGACATCACAACTAGTCTGATTACAGTCATTCATTTCTACACAAATGATACCAAACTTTAAACTTAAATATCTCCTTAACAGAAGAACATTTTGAATGCTTTCTTCACCATTTCGTTTCTTTTTAGGTCCTCTTTCATATACGACAATCATGCTTGACCACTGAAGTAATCCTTCAAGTTACAAAAATATGCAGTGGGTGTCAAGGAATTGTTTTAAAACTTTATCATTCATGATTTGTATTTTAAATGGATATGTACTTTACTAGCACTTTCAAAAATGTCTCAAACTTTTGCAGCTCGGAAAAAGTGAGACCTAAGGAATGGATGTGGAATTTTCCAACATGAAGGGGGGTGGGGGATCAAATAAGGTCCTACTCTTATTTGTCATGGTACTAAAATTTTACCTGAAAAGGGGGAGTTCTAGAAAAGGGATAAGTCTAGAAAAGGGGTGAGTCTAGAAAAGAGGTGGGTCCAGAAAAGGGGTGGGTCCAAAAAAGGGGTGGGTGAATGGGAAAATCTTGACCCACCCCCTGGACTTCACTCACCCCCTGAATCCAATGCAACTTTTAAAGTACCATATGCAGTGGGTTAATATGAAAATCCATATTTTAAGAATCACAAGAAAACTGTACTCTTCTTCTTTATAAACATTCATAAAAAAAATATACTTTTGTTGAGCTGTATCTGGGAAAGTTAATTGCTTTTTGAACATTATGAGACTATATCAAGCAAAGGAAAATGCCTGATGTGAAAGGTCAAACATTATTTAAAGTTTTCATTACAATGTCATCTGAAGCAATAAAATACATACTGTAGAGTATATGTATATAAAGAGATTGTCCTACATTTGGCAACGAGGACAAACAAGTCAAATATTAGAATGACAGTAATTTCATTGTGTGTGTGTGTGTGCGAGGTGAGGTATGAGGGGGAGGGGGGTTCAATTTTAGAAAACAAATCATGTGCCTCATTGTATTTATTAAATTTATTAAAGCACTGGCCCATTGTGGAGGAAGAATTGCAGGCATTGAGGGAAGACATTTTATTCTTACATCAATACATGAGTAAGGCTCTTGGTTGAAAGGTCAGTCCCGAGTAAATGTGAAGTCAAACATTAATGTTTTAAGAAAATCATTGTTTATTTTTCTAGGACTTTTTATGTTCCAAAATGCAATGAATATTTACGACCAACTAGGGCTTCTTTTAAGGAATTTTCACTTGTCTCCAAACATTGGGAAATTCGTCACTTATTCATACGGATTCCCAGTTTACAATCCAGGGGTTAATTTTTTATAATTTTTATTTATTTTGGGGGTGGGGATTGGGGGGCATGATGTAGCAACTAGTGACACCGAAAGCACGTGACGTTAGATCTATTCATATTACACAAAACCATATAAAACAAAATATAGCCATGAATGTAATTTGACCAAATCACTAATGCTAATGAATGATAACCTCAAATATCATAGGAAAATTGGAGAAAATACTGTTTGTCCTGAACTCAAACAATAAAAAAATGGTTCATTTTGTAAACCAGGCTTGGATGGAACTTGAGCTACTAGCTTAGCTACTTATGTAAAACTTTTGTCTCACAACCTTATAAAACTCAGTTGAGCATCAATTATTTTGGAGACCAGTCATCAGATTTTATCATCACTGGTCCCCAAATTTCGCCGAGTGGTCTCCAATCTTTGTACAATTAGTACTTTAAACGAGGCCCAGCGACCAACCTTAATTAATTCAGGTTTGAGTATTCATATCATAGAGGCTTTCAGTTTTGTTGTATGTAAGAGAAGTATTCAGTCTTAGAAGGGACTCGAGGATACGGCTTTAAAAAATTGTTTGCTCTTTCTTGTGGAAAATTATAAGGGAGGGGAGGGTGGAAATAGGTTTTTATTGCTGGATACACGAACGCTGCTTGTTCTTGTCTCTAAAGATCATTATCATGTTGATGACCGACATCATTTCTAAATTAAATTGAAGGCCACACATCAAAATGTTTGAAGCAGATGGGGAGACGGAGCGATCAGGTGATCAACAAATTGTATCACGTGGCTCATGTTTGCCAAAACAGTTTCTCCCTACACATAGGGTAATATGACAATGCAAAAGTGGTTGCTTAGGGATTAAAAAAAAAAAAAATGCCACTTCTATTTTTCAACAAGTTAGGGGCAGCAGATGGCGGCAAACAAATAAATGTTGTAGGCCTAATACTTTTGCATTTTTCAGGTGATTGCTCATTTTAATTCAAGGAAGAGTTTGCACAGGCACATGTGGCAGCAATGAAGAAATTATTATTTAAGACTCAAAATGTTGCTTTCAATTTTTCAGTCCTGAATTCCTTTAAAGTAATATCTATGTATATAAAGCTTGTTAAATCAATTTTTGAATTAAAATACAGATGTGTTAATTTTCTTCATTTATTTCATACTTAATATCTACTAATCTTGTAATTGTAATAGAAGTTCACATGGTAATGATGGATGAATCAGTTTCATAAATGAAATTATGCTGACATACAAATTCCCCCATTCATATGTAATATGACACAAATTTGATAGAACCCCAGCATGTCTTTGCAAAAGACATTGACATGTTGTACATTAAAGAATTTGTATCTCTTGGACCCCTTCGACCCAATACCCCTGGTTTTCTCATATCAGGGGTAATCCACACCTTCCAACCTGAGAGTCACTTCAGTTCACTTACTAGCAACCAGCTATTGTTACACCATGCAAACACAGAGGTAATCCACACCTTCCAAGCCATGAGCCACTTCACAGTTCACTTTCTAGCAACCAGCTATTGTTACACTACACAAGTCATTCATATGGGGCTGAAGCCACATGCCTAATTTGCAGTGAAGCAGAATCAGATTAGTCCTTGGCTGTGCCTAAATACTGATATGCATTATATGCCTGGAGGACTTTGCACAAAGCCCATGAATGATTAATGGCCATTCCTCCTAAAGAGAGTTACTTCATCATGATAGGCCTACGCTTACATACAATGTGTGCTTTGTGCATTCTTTGAAAAATGCCGAGGTCAGCAAAGGGGAAAAATAATAAAAGTTACAAATTTGTCTCTCCCTGGTCTAAAAAATCAAGCTTGGTATCAAATGAAAGGGAATATTCTCAACCATTCAAATATTCTATCTAAAACAACATTGTCATTAGTCACAATAAATAAGTCGTAAAGATACTGTAGCAGTTTCTGACACCAGATATAAATAAGTGACATGATTTGCATAATATTTGCATGTTGCACTGCAAAATCTTAGTAAATTAAACATGTTACAGTAGAAAACTAAGGGAAATTTATATTTAAAAAAAAAGCCCTTTCTTTAAAAAGTTCCTAAAATCACATCTGTGTTTTGGACACTCTTGGGATTTGAAGGATTAACATGCCAGAAAGAGAATGGACTTACAGGATTAGTTCAGGTCAAGCAAGTCCATCTTTTATGAAAAAGGGTGTCAGAGGAACAAAATGGCAAAGAAAGCATTCAAATAGCTTATGCCGTTAAAGAGATATCTAAGTATGAAGTATCATTTGTGTAAAAACGACTGAAATCAGACAAGCGATGTCACTGCCTCAAAATATGTATGCTATAATATTTTGTCCTTTGATTTTATGACTTAATAACCAATTGGGTATGTCAGGAAACTCATAAAGCATAATTTTGTAAGGATAATTTAGAACCTGAAGAAAGTTCGAGTGAAAATAATTGAAGTAGGAAAAAAGTTAAATATATTTTCTTTAAAATACTTTAACAATTGTGAAGAATGTGAGGATAAGGGCGGCAACCTTAAGACTTACAGTACAATACCAGTCATTTCTACAAAGATAAGACGAGGTTTAAACTTGTATATCTTCTTAACATAATTATTATTATTATTTCTTTGACAGTTTCTTCACCATTTTGTTTCTTTTAAAGTTGTTTCATTTTAAGTCCTCTTTTGTATAAGATAAAACTTGCTTGACCTCTGAACTAATCCTTAAAAACCTGAGGTAATCAAACGGAAATAAAAAAAAAGCAAGACAAAAGGAAGTAAACTTTATTTATTTTTGTCAGCAAATTATATATTCTGTTTTGCTTACATATTGCATCTTTTGAAGGTTCATTTATAATGAGAAATGCTTGAAACAATCCATGGAGGAGCACCTCAACCCTCATGGGTTTACTATGTAACATGCACACTCTGATGAACATATTTTCTATGCTTTACTATTCAACATGGTATCACAGAGAATGGAGTGATAATTGACGTCTTTTCACAAAATGTCACGTCACAAAATTTGTCACATAAATGTTTCATGATTTTTGGCAACCTATTGATAATAAGACTTATATTGCGCACACATGCACCATTCAAAGATTGTTCATTCATGGCGCAACTAACAATTAGAAAATGATAAGGCCTACGAATAATACCACCTCACTCACTCCCACCTCCTTACTAGCTCCCCCCACCCTCTGCAACAATTGCCATATACCCCTCACAGTCCACCACGTTCTACTTGCCTGCCCCTGTACAACCTCCCCAAAGCTTCCCTCACCCCTCCATATCTGAGCTCTTCCAGAAAAACCCTCTGGATAAAATTATCTCCTTCCTTCATCGTGCCTCCCTCTACAACCATATTTAACCCTCCTCTCCCACCCCCTTTACATACATTTACCCCTTTTTTGCACCCCTGTACTTCCTATCTCGACCACAGCTTCTTGGCTTTAGTCCCCGTACTTCTCTCAGACTCCTCCTATTTCCTTTTCTCCCTTCCTCTGGAATGATCTACCCTCTCAGGCACAATTTGACATACAATGTCGTGGTGCCATTAAGCCCTAATCAATCAAATAATAGTACAATCAATGAAAGAAATAGAAAACTTAAAAGGTACTAAATCATATGTAAAAGCTTTGGTTCTTAAATGGGATTTTAGGTTCTTCTCAAATTTAGAGAGAGGAGCTGCTTGTCTGACTTTTAAGGGGAGTTGGTTCCAAAGGTGAGGGGCAGAAAGAATGAAGGACCCCAAGAATGTTTGGACTTATTTTCACATGATACAAGATGAGAGCTGGACCTTAGATAATGAGAGAAGACATAATTACAGAAGTCAGAAATTTTGCACAGAACGTCACATCAGTTTTGCCTTTGTTACATTTGATTGGCATAGATTCACAAGTCATGACCAGTTGACCAGTGATACTCATAGAAAGGATCATTTGGTTATGTTTCATAAAAAATGGAATCCACCACCTAAATGCAACTGACATGCTATAGTACAGTAGGCCCTATACAATGTAAACAAATATTGCATGGTCATAAAAGACATGGCCTTAGTGCCAGTGAGTGTGAGAGTGAATGGGAAAAGCATGTCACAAAATGTCAGACAAATTTTAATACATCTGTTTATGTTAATTTTGTCAAAAAAATGTCAAAATGTCACATATTCTTGGACAATTAAATTTTGTCAAAAAAGTCAGCATGTCACGGACGATCCATTCTCTGAAATTTAACTAAAAGGGGGGTTAAATGTGAGGTATTCCATGATACGGGTATAAGCACTGGCGCTATAAGCCCCGGCTCTACAAGCCAAGGGCTCTATAAGCCCCAGCTCTATAAGCCCCGGCTCTATAAGCCCCTGCTCTATAAGTCCGGGCTCAATAAGCCCCTGCTCTAAAAGCACCGGCTTATAAAGCCCCTGCTCTATAAGCCCCGGCATATTCAAGGACCACCACGATTGTAACTCCCTTTAGCTCCTTTTAGAGGTGCAGTGGTTAAGGAGTCATGCTCATATGCGAATGGTGTACCAGGTTCAACTCGCGTCACGAGCACTGCATTTTGTCTTTATAAGCAAGATAAAGTACTTTACTTTACTTGCTCCATGCAGTCCACTTGGCTGTAAAATGAGTACCAGTACTGCTGAAGTTTAACTCTATCCTGTTAATTTGTTTAGTTATTTTTCTTGATTCAGTTCTTTTTGGTTCCGATGTGATAGCATCATGCAGGAACATATGCGGTCATGATAACATGTGTGAGTATGTATGTGTGTGTTTGTGACGGCCAGATCGTAAACGCCATATCTCAAGAATGATACACTGGATTCATTTCATATGTGGTACACTGATAGCCCATGGTCCTCCGTAGATGTACCCTATTGTTTTTGTTGATGATGGCCTGCATATAAATGAGTAGGCGGGGCTTAATGCAAAAATCTTTAATTATTGATATCTTGACAACTGCATGTGTTTCATATTTGGCATAGCTATGATGTTAGCTGGTGTGTACATGTTCATGATGTAAAAATGCTGAATTTCATTAATATGCATAGTGGGCAGGGCTTAATATGATTTTGCTGAAAAGAGCGTGTAAACACGGTATTTCAAGAACAATACACTGGATTCATGTCATATTTGGTATACAGATAGCCAATGGTCTATAGATGTGTCCTAATGTTTTTGGTGGTGATATCATGTATATTAATGAGTAAGCAGGGCTTAATATAAAAATCATGAAATGCTCTTATTTTGACACTCACATGTCTGTTTTGTTTTATATTTGTTATAATGATGTTAGCTAGTGTATATGTGTGTTCGTTGTATAAAAACATTGACTGTAATTCATTAATATGCTGGTGTATATGTGTGTTCATTGTATAAAAACATTGACTGTAATTCATTAAATATGCATAGTGGGTGGGGCTTAATATGATTTTGTAAACAAAAGGTTTGTAAACATGGTATCTCAAAGACTATGGACTGGATTCACGTCATGTGTGGTACACTGATAGCTCATGGTCTGCAGATGTGCCCTGTTCTGGTGGTGATTTCATGCATATTAATAAGTGGGCGGGACTTAAAGTGAAAATTTAAAAAAAGTGATAAATAAGCAACTATATGTCCGTTTTGCATCATATTGATAATAATGTGTGCTAAATGATGTAAACACCAAACTGTATCTCATAAACGGTATATCAGATTTATGCCATATGTGGTACACAGATGGGTCATGGTCTGTACACATGTTCTAATGTTGTAGTGATGTCATGAATATTAATAAGTAGTCGGGCTTACTGACAAATTCTTGAAATATGATGAGTCACCGTTTTTGCATCATACTTATTATTATGATAATGTTGATCATTATTGTGCTAATGTTGTTAACATTTGTATTGATCTGCATGGTGGGTGTGGCTTATGAATAATTATCATGGAACAAATATTTCATGAAATGCAATAACATGACAGTGAATACAAATTTTGCAAATCAATCAGCTTATGGAAAAGCATTGGAACCTCAAAACCTTTTGGTTCTGGTTATCTAAATCTGTGCAGTCTTGCAAAATACATTGGTCCAAAATTTGCTGCAATGTGAGGTACAATTAATTGTCCATACTGTGCACCATCATAAAATTTGAAAATGGCATCAAAACAATATTTCATGGGTGAAAGGTCAACAACGGCGACCTCAATGCCATATTCCTCACTACACCTTTGGATTGCACCTTGGATCACTCCATCGTTTTGAAGGGGAGAAAAAGTGCATGTTGAGTATACGACATCGCCTCCTGGCCTCACTGATTGTATACCAGAACTGCCAAAAAAAAAAAAAAAAAAAAAGGATAATTTAATAGTAAGTGCAGTGGTCCATCATATCATCAGACCTGGATAAAATATACGGTTAACCATGGGAAAAATGGGAATTCGGGGAAAATTTGTTTTTGTATGTTAAGAAAACATTTTTTTTTTTTTTTATAGATTTCTTCAGTAAGCAACAGTATATGTGGTAAAGATGTGTTCTTAAAACAACCCCTATGTGATTGTGCTATAATAGTAAACAACCCCTATGTGATTGTGCTATAATAGTAAACAAGCCCTATGTGATTGTGCTATAATAGTAAACAAGCCCTATGTGATTGTGCTATAATAGTAAACAACCCCTATGTGATTGTGCTATAATAGTAAACAACCCTATGTGATTGTGCTATAATAGTAAACAACCCCTATGTGATTGTGCTATAATAGTAAACGACCCTATGTGATTGTGCTATAATGGTAAACAACCCCTATGTGATTGTGCTATAATAGTAAACAACCCCTATGTGATTGTGCTATAATAGTAAACAACCCTATGTGATTGTGCTATAATAGTAAACAACCCCTATGTGATTGTGCTATAATGGTAAACAACCCCTATGTGATTGTGCTATAATAGTAAACAACCCCTATGTGATTGTGCTATAATAGTAAACAACCCCTATGTGATTGTACTATAATAGTAAACAACCCTATGTGATTGTGCTATAATAGTAAACAACCCCTATGTGATTGTGCTATAATAGTAAACAACCCTATGTGATTGTGCTATAATAGTAAACAACCCTATGTGATTGTGCTATAATAGTAAACAACCCTTATGTGATTGTGCTATAATAGTAAACAACCCCTATGTGATTGTGCTATAATAGTAAACAACCCTTATGTGATTGTGCTATAATAGTAAACAACCCCTATGTGATTGTGCTATAATAGTAAACAACCCCTATGTGATTGTGCTATAATAGTAAACAACCCTTATGTGATTGTGCTATAATAGTAAACAACCCCTATGTGATTGTGCTATAATAGTAAACAACCCTATGTGATTGTGCTATAATAGTAAACAACCCTATGTGATTTGCTATAATAGCTATGTGATTGTGCTATAATAGTAAACAACCCTATGTGATTGTGCTATAATAGTAAACAACCCCTATGTGATTGTGCTATAATAGTAAACAACCCCTATGTGATTGTGCTATAATAGTAAACAACCCTATGTGATTGTGCTATAATAGTAAACAACCCTATGTGATTGTGCTATAATAGTAAACAAGCCCTATGTGATTGTGCTATAATAGTAAACAAGCCCTATGTGATTGTGCTATAATAGTAAACAACCCTATGTGATTGTGCTATAATAGTAAACAACCCCTATGTGATTGTGTTATAATAGTAAACAACCCCTATGTGATTGTGCTATAATAGTAAACAACCCTATGTGATTGTGCTATAATAGTAAACAACCCTATGTGATTGTGCTATAATAGTAAACAACCCTATGTGATTGTGCTATAATAGTAAACAACCCCTATGTGATTGTGCTATAATAGTAAACAACCCTATGTGATTGTGCTATAATAGTAAACAACCCTATGTGATTGTGCTATAATAGTAAACAACCCCTATGTGATTGTGCTATAATAGTAAACAACCCTATGTGATTGTGCTATAATAGTAAACAACCCTATGTGATTGTGCTATAATAGTAAACAACCCCTATGTGATTGTGCTATAATAGTAAACAAGCCCTATGTGATTTGTATAATAGTAAACAACCCTATGTGATTGTGCTGTAATGGTAAACAACCCCTATGTGATTGTGCTATAATAGTAAACAACCCTATGTGATTGTGTGTAGTAAACAACCCTCATGTGATTGTAGTAATGGTAAAAGCCCTATGTGATTGTGCTATAATGGTAAACAACCCCTATGTGATTGTGCTATAATAGTAAACAACCCCTATGTGATTGTGCTATAATAGTAAACAACCCTTATGTGATTGTGCTATAATGGTAAACAACCCCTATGTGATTGTGCTATAATAGTAAACAAGCCCTATGTGATTGTGTTTTAATAGTAAACAACCACCTATGTGATTGTGCTATAATAGTAAACAACCCCTATGTGATTGTGCTATAATAGTAAACAACCCCTATGTGATTGTGCTATAATGGTAAACAACCCCTATGTGATTGTGCTATAATAGTAAACAACCCCTATGTGATTGTGCTATAATAGTAAACAACCCTATGTGATTGTGCTATAATAGTAAACAACCCTATGTGATTGTGCTATAATAGTAAACAAGCCCTATGTGATTGTGCTATAATAGTAAACAACCCTATGTGATTGTGCTATAATAGTAAACAACCCTATGTGATTGTGCTATAATAGTAAACAACCCCTATGTGATTGTGCTATAATAGTAAACAACCCCTATGTGATTGTGCTATAATAGTAAACAACCCTATGTGATTGTGCTATAATAGTAAACAACCCCTATGTGATTGTGCTATAATAGTAAAACAACCCCTATAATAGTGTGATTGTGCTATAATAGTAAACAACCCCTATGTGATTGTGCTATAATAGTAAACAACCCTATGTGATTGTGCTATAATAGTAAACAACCCCTATGTGATTGTGCTATAATAGTAAACAACCCTATGTGATTGTGCTATAATAGTAAACAACCCCTATGTGATTGTGCTATAATATAATGTGTAAAAACAACCCTATGTGATTGTGCTATAATAGTAAACAACCCTATGTGATTGTGCTATAATAGTAAACAACCCCTATGTGATTGTGCTATAATAGTAAACAACCCTATGTGATTGTGCTATAATAGTAAACAACCCCTATGTGATTGTGCTATAATAGTAAACAACCCCTATGTGATTGTGCTATAATAGTAAACAACCCCTATGTGATTGTGCTATAATAGTAAACAACCCCTATGTGATTGTGCTATAATAGTAAACAACCCTTATGTGATTGTGTTTTAATAGTAAACAACCACCTATGTGATTGTGCTATAATAGTAAACAACCCTTATGTGATTGTGCTATAATAGTAAACAACCCCTATGTGATTGTGCTATAATAGTAAACCCTATGTGATTGTGCTATAATAGTAAACAAGCCCTATGTGATTGTGCTATAATAGTAAACAACCCCCTATAATATGTGATTGTGCTATAATAGTAAACAACCCTATGTGATTGTGCTATAATAGTAAACAACCCTATGTGATTGTGCTATAATAGTAAACAACCCCTATGTGATTGTGCTATAATAGTAAACAACCCCTATGTGATTGTGCTATAATAGTAAACAACCCCTATGTGATTGTAAACAACCCCTATGTGATTGTGCTATAATAGTAAACAACCCTATGTGATTGTGCTATAATAGTAAACAACCCTATGTGATTGTGCTATAATAGTAAACAAGCCCTATGTGATTGTGCTATAATGGTAAACAACCCCTATGTGATTGTGCTATAATAGTAAACAACCCCTATGTGATTGTGCTATAATAGTAAACAACCCTTATGTGATTGTGCTATAATAGTAAACAACCCTATGTGATTGTGCTATAATAGTAAACAACCCCTATGTGATTGTGCTATAATAGTAAACAACCCCTATGTGATTGTGCTATAATAGTAAACAACCCCTATGTGATTGTGCTATAATGGTAAACAACCCTATGTGATTGTGCTATAATAGTAAACAACCCCTATGTGATTGTGCTATAATAGTAAACAACCCTATGTGATTGTGCTATAATAGTAAACAACCCTATGTGATTGTGCTATAATAGTAAACAACCCTATGTGATTGTGCTATAATGGTAAACAACCCCTATGTGATTGTGCTATAATAGTAAACAAGCCCTATGTGATTGTGCTATAATAGTAAACAACCCTATGTGATTGTGCTATAATAGTAAACAACCCTATGTGATTGTGCTATAATAGTAAACAACCCTATGTGATTGTGCTATAATAGTAAACAACCCTATGTGATTGTGCTATAATAGTAAACAACCCTATGTGATTGTGCTATAATAGTAAACAACCCTATGTGATTGTGTTTTAATAGTAAACAACCCTATGTGATTGTGCTATAATAGTAAACAACCCCTATGTGATTGTGCTATAATGGTAAACAACCCCTATGTGATTGTGCTATAATAGTAAACAACCCCTATGTGATTGTGCTATAATGGTAAACAACCCCTATGTGATTGTGCTATAATAGTAAACAACCCCTATGTGATTGTGTGATGATTGTGCTATAATAGTAAACAACCCCTATGTGATTGTGCTATAATGGTAAACAACCCTATGTGATTGTGCTATAATAGTAAACAACCCTATGTGATTGTGCTATAATAGTAAACAACCCCTATGTGATTGTGCTATAATAGTAAACAACCCTATGTGATTGTGCTATAATAGTAAACAACCCCTATGTGATTGTGCTATAATAGTAAACAACCCTATGTGATTGTGCTATAATAGTAAACAACCCTATGTGATTGTGCTATAATAGTAAACAACCCCTATGTGATTGTGCTATAATAGTAAACAACCCTATGTGATTGTGCTATAATAGTAAACAACCCTATGTGATTGTGCTATAATGGTAAACAACCCTATGTGATTGTGCTATAATAGTAAACAACCCTATGTGATTGTGCTATAATGGTAAACAACCCTATGTGAATAGTAAACAACCCCTATGTGATTGTGCTATAATAGTAAACAACCCTATGTGATTGTGCTATAATAGTAAACAACCCTATGTGATTGTGCTATAATAGTAAACAACCCTATGTGATTGTGCTATAATGATTGTGTAAAGTAAACAACCCCTATGTGATTGTGCTATAATAGTAAACAACCCTATGTGATTGTGCTATAATAGTAAACAACCCCTATGTGATTGTGCTATAATAGTAAACAACCCTATGTGATTGTGCTATAATGGTAAACAACCCTATGTGATTGTGCTATAATAGTAAACAACCCCTATGTGATTGTGCTATAATAGTAAACAACCCCTATGTGATTGTGCTATAATAGTAAACAACCCTATGTGATTGTGCTATAATAGTAAACAACCCCTATGTGATTGTGCTATAATAGTAAACAACCCTATGTGATTGTGCTATAATAGTAAACAACCCTATGTGATTGTGCTATAATAGTAAACAACCCTATGTGATTGTGCTATAATAGTAAACAACCCCTATGTGATTGTGCTATAATAGTAAACAACCCTATGTGATTGTGCTATAATAGTAAACAACCCTATGTGATTGTGCTATAATAGTAAACAACCCCTATGTGATTGTGCTATAATAGTAAACAACCCTATGTGATTGTGCTATAATAGTAAACAACCCTATGTGATTGTGCTATAATAGTAAACAACCCCTATGTGATTGTGCTATAATAGTAAACAACCCCTATGTGATTGTGCTATAATAGTAAACAAGCCCCTATGTGATTGTGCTATAATATAATAGTAAACAACCCCTATGTGATTGTGCTATAATAGTAAACAACCCCTATGTGATTGTGCTATAATAGTAAACAACCCCTATGTGATTGTGCTATAATAGTAAACAACCCTATGTGATTGTGCTATAATAGTAAACAACCCCTATGTGATTGTGCTATAATAGTAAACAACCCCTATGTGATTGTGCTATAATAGTAAACAACCCTATGTGATTGTGCTATAATAGTAAACAACCCTATGTGATTGTGCTATAATAGTAAACAACCCTATGTGATTGTGCTATAATAGTAAACAACCCCTATGTGATTGTGATTGTGCTATAATAGTATAACAACCCCTATGTGATTGTGCTATAATAGTAAACAACCCCTATGTGATTGTGTAAACAACCCTGTAATAGTAAACAACCCTATGTGATTGTGCTATAATAGTAAACAACCCCTATGTGATTGTGCTATAATAGTAAACAACCCCTATGTGATTGTGCTATAATAGTAAACAAGCCCTATGTGATTGTGCTATAATAGTAAACAACCCCTATGTGATTGTGCTATAATAGTAAACAACCCTATGTGATTGTGCTATAATAGTAAACAACCCCTATGTGATTGTGCTATAATAGTAAACAACCCTATGTGATTGTGCTATAATAGTAAACAACCCTATGTGATTGTGCTATAATAGTAAACAACCCTATGTGATTGTGCTATAATAGTAAACAACCCTATGTGATTGTGCTATAATAGTAAACAACCCTATGTGATTGTGCTATAATAGTAAACAACCCTATGTGTGATTGTGCTATAATAGTAAACAACCCTATGTGATTGTGCTATAATAGTAAACAACCCCTATGTGATTGTGCTATAATAGTAAACAACCCCTATGTGATTGTGCTATAATAGTAAACAACCCTATGTGATTGTGCTATAATGGTAAACAAGCCCTATGTGATTGTGCTATAATAGTAAACAACCCTATGTGATTGTGCTATAATAGTAAACAACCCTATGTGATTGTGCTATAATAGTAAACAACCCCTATGTGATTGTGCTATAATAGTAAACAACCCTATGTGATTGTGCTATAATAGTAAACAACCCCTATGTGATTGTGCTATAATAGTAAACAACCCTATGTGATTGTGCTATAATAGTAAACAACCCCTATGTGATTGTGCTATAATAGTAAACAACCCCTATGTGATTGTGCTATAATAGTAAACAACCCCTATGTGATTGTGCTATAATAGTAAACAACCCTATGTGATTGTGCTATAATAGTAAACAACCCTATGTGATTGTGCTATAATAGTAAACAACCCCTATGTGATTGTGCTATAATAGTAAACAACCCTATGTGATTGTGCTATAATAGTAAACAACCCTATGTGATTTGTGCTATGTGATTTGTGATTGTGCTATAATAGTAAACAACCCCTATGTGATTGTGCTATAATAGTAAACAAGCCCTATGTGATTGTGCTATAATAGTAAACAACCCTATGTGATTGTGCTATAATAGTAAACAACCCTATGTGATTGTGCTATAATAGTAAACAACCCTATGTGATTGTGCTATAATAGTAAACAACCCCTATGTGATTGTGCTATAATAGTAAACAACCCTATGTGATTGTGCTATAATAGTAAACAACCCTATGTGATTGTGCTATAATAGTAAACAACCTATGTGATTGTGCTATAATAAGTAAACAACCCTATGTGATTGTGCTATAATAGTAAACAACCCTATGTGATTGTGCTATAATAGTAAACCCCTATGTGATTGTGCTATAATAGTAAACAACCCCTATGTGATTGTGCTATAATAGTAAACAACCCTATGTGATTGTGCTATAATAGTAAACAACCCCTATGTGATTGTGCTATAATAGTAAACAACCCCTATGTGATTGTGCTATAATAGTAAACAACCCCTATGTGATTGTGCTATAATAGTAAACAAGCCCTATGTGATTGTGCTAATATGTGAGTAAACAACCCCTATGTGATTGTGCTATAATAGTAAACAACCCTATGTGATTGTGCTATAATAGTAAACAAGCCCTATGTGATTGTGCTATAATAGTAAACAACCCTATGTGATTGTGCTATAATAGTAAACAACCCTATGTGATTGTGCTATAATAGTAAACAACCCCTATGTGATTGTGCTATAATAGTAAACAACCCCTATGTGATTGTGCTATAATAGTAAACAACCCTATGTGATTGTGCTATAATAGTAAACAACCCTATGTGATTGTGCTATAATAGTAAACAACCCTATGTGATTGTGCTATAATAGTAAACAACCCCTATGTGATTGTGCTATAATAGTAAACAACCCTATGTGATTGTGCTATAATAGTAAACAACCCCTATGTGATTGTGCTATAATAGTAAACAACCCCTATGTGATTGTATGTGATTGTGCTATAATAGTAAACAAGCCCTATGTGATTGTGCTATAATAGTAAACAACCCCTATGTGATTGTGCTATAATAGTAAACAACCCCTATGTGATTGTGCTATAATAGTAAACAACCCCTATGTGATTGTGCTATAATAGTAAACAACCCCTATGTGATTGTGCTATAATAGTAAACAAGCCCTATGTGATTGTGCTATAATAGTAAACAAGCCCTATGTGATTGTGCTATAATAGTAAACAAGCCCTATGTGATTGTGCTATAATAGTAAACAACCCCATGTGATTGTGCTATAATAGTAAACAAGCCCTATGTGATTGTGCTATAATAGTAAACAACCCCTATGTGATTGTGCTATAATAGTAAACAAGCCCTATGTGATTGTGCTATAATAGTAAACAACCCCTATGTGATTGTGCTATAATAGTAAACAAGCCCTATGTGATTGTGCTATAATAGTAAACAACCCCTATGTGATTGTGCTATAATAGTAAACAACCACCTATGTGATTGTGCTATAATGGTAAACAACCCCTATGTGATTGTGCTATAATAGTAAACAAGCCCTATGTGATTGTGCTCCAATAGTAAACAAGCCCTATGTGATTGTGCTATAATGGTAAACAAGCCCTAGGTGATTGTGCTATAATAGTAAACAACCCCTATGTGATTGTGCTATAATGGTAAACAAGCCCTATGTGATTGTGCTCCAATAGTAAACAAGCCCTATGTGATTGTGCTATAATGGTAAACAAGCCCTAGGTGATTGTGCTATAATAGTAAACAAGCCCTATGTGATTGTGCTATAATAGTAAACAACCCCTATGTAATTGTGCTATAATGGTAAACAACCCCTATGTGATTGTGCTATAATAGTAAACAAGCCCTATGTGATTGTGCTATAATAGCAAACAAGCCCTATGTGATTGTGCTATAATAGTAAACAACCCCTATGTGATTGTGCTATAATAGTAAACAAGCCCTATGTGATTGTGCTATAATAGTAAACAACCCATATGTGATTGTGCTATAATAGTAAACAAGCCCTATGTGATTGTGCTATAATAGTAAACAACCCCTATGTGATTGTGCTATAATAGTAAACAACCCTATGTGATTGTGCTATAATGGTAAACAACCCCTATGTGATTGTGCTATAATGGTAAACAACCCCTATGTGATTGTGCTATAATAGTAAACAAGCCCTATGTGATTGTGCTATAATGGTAAACAACCCCTAGGTGATTGTGCTATAATAGTAAACAACCCCTATGTGATTGTGCTATAATAGTAAACAAGCCCTATGTGATTGTGCTATAATAGTAAACAACCCTAGGTGATTGTGCTATAATAGTAAACAACCCTATGTGATTGTGCTATAATAGTAAACAACCCCTATGTGATTGTGCTATAATAGTAAACAACCCCTATGTGATTGTGCTATAATAGTAAACAACCCCTATGTGATTGTGCTATAATAGTAAACAAGCCCTATGTGATTGTGCTATAATAGTAAACAACCCCTATGTGATTGTGCTGTAATGGTAAACAACCCCTATGTGATTGTGCTATAATGGTAAACAAGCCCTATGTGATTGTGCTATAATAGTAAACAAGCCCTATGTGATTGTGCTATAATAGTAAACGACCCCTATGTGATTGTGCTATAATAGTAAACAAGCCCTAGGTGATTGTGCTATAATAGTAAACAACCCCTATGTGATTGTGCTATAATAGTAAACAAGCCCTATGTGATTGTGCTATAATGGTAAACAAGCCCTATGTGATTGTGCTATAATAGTAAACAAGCCCAATGTGATTGTGCTATAATGGAAAACAAGCCCTAGGTGATTGTGCTATAATAGTAAACAAGCCCTATGTGATTGTGCTATAATAGTAAACAACCCCTATGTGATTGTGCTATAATGGTAAACAACCCCTATGTGATTGTGCTATAATAGTAAACAAGCCCTATGTGATTGTGCTATAATAGCAAACAAGCCCTATGTGATTGTGCTATAATAGTAAACAAGCCCTATGTGATTGTACTATAATAGTAAACAACCCTATGTGATTGTGCTGTAATAGTAAACAAGCCCTATGTGATTGTGCTATAATAGTAAACAACCCCTATGTGATTGTGCTATAATAGTAAACAAGCCCTATGTGATTGTGCTATAATAGTAAACAACCCCTATGTGATTGTGCTATAATAGTAAACAACCCCTATGTGATTGTGCTATAATAGTAAACAAGCCCTAGGTGATTGTGCTATAATAGTAAACAACCCCTATGTGATTGTGCTGTAATGGTAAACAACCCCTATGTGATTGTGCTATAATGGTAAACAAGCCCTATGTGATTGTGCTATAATAGTAAACAAGCCCTATGTGATTGTGCTATAATAGTAAACGACCCCTATGTGATTGTGCTATAATAGTAAACAAGCCCTAGGTGATTGTGCTATAATAGTAAACAACCCCTATGTGATTGTGCTATAATAGTAAACAACCCCTATGTGATTGTGCTATAATGGTAAACAAGCCCTATGTGATTGTGCTATAATAGTAAACAAGCCCTATGTGATTGTGCTGTAATGGTGCATTAAATTGCAAAACAGGGCAGCATATAAAGATGTATTTACTACATTCATATTATTTCTTTCTCGATTTTTCGTGGGAAGATTTTCAACTTCTTTATTCAGAGCCGTGGGAAATTAATAACTAATTCCAACTGTTTATCATACGATACAGGAGAAACCAAAAGGTAAAGAAACCACTTTGACACCTAGGTTTTAAAGACATCGCAACTATATTTGTAAATGACTGGTGTAGAAAGGTTACTGTAAAGAGTGACATTACACCCTCATTTTCTGAGCAGTTTATATTGTAAATTAATCAACTTTTTCAGTCATTGAATATTTCTCAAACTGCTTTATAGAATGTCTAGCATAGAGAGTAACATCAGTTAGCATGTAAAAATCTGTTATTTGAACTGACGTTAAAAAAGTCATCGGCAAAAATCCGTTAAAATGAAAAATTCACTGCTGTTCTTCGAACATCGCAAAATTCACAGCACATTAGTTGTTCTGCTCCTTAAAGTATCAAACAGTCAGACCCGACCTGATAAATAACCAGGTCGGGTCAGATTTTTCCTCTTTATTTTCTTTATTCTGAAAACCTTTATTGTTGTGGAAGTTGGTGCCGAGTATCATATTAGCAATGGATGAAGTACTTATTGTGTGGTTATTTCAATTAAGATAAAGTGGTCTCACTATTTGCTACAGTAAGTTTGTGGTTATGATTTGCTGCAACAAATTTTTAAGGAGAAGAACAAGTCATGAGTGGAACTAATGGGCTCTCACAGTTTGATTTCCAAAATAACAGCAGTGAAAAAAAGTTGCACTAAGAGTGATTGCAAATCTTTGTCCAGCACTGAAGAATATAAAAACAGTTTGAAAATTATGTTTGTTTACTTGCCTTTCCTCAAGTAACTAAGCTATCATGGTCAATGTGGTTATGAGATGTAATCTCTGTGTGTTTTATTAATGCCTTTTGATCTTATGTAGAAACGACTGAAATCAAAATAGTTGCGATGTCACAGCCTCAGATTCCTCAGTCTTTATGTATTATAAAGAAAGTTTTTTTATTCATTTTTTATTTAAATGACATTTCCTCAAACTTTCTTCAGGTGGTATATTATAAAAACCACTTCCTAGATTCAGTTTTAGTACTTTTTTTGACATATCCCATGATTTTTAAGCCACAAAATCGCAGGACAAAATATGATAGAATAAATAAAGACTTTGAGGAATCTGAGGCTATGACATCACAACTAGTCTGATTTCAGTCATTTATAACAAATGATATCAAACTTTACAATTAAATATTTCCTTAACAGGGAATAAGATTTTTATTTATTTCTTCACTGTTTTTTTGTTTCTTTTTAGGTCCTCTTTCATATAAGATAGACTTGCATGACCCCTGAACTAATCCTTTAATATCTCCTTAACGGAATAAGATTTTTGAATGCTTTCTTTACCATTTTGTTTCTTTTATGTCCTCTTTTATATCAAATGAACATGCTTGACCACTGAACTAATCCTTTAATATCTCTTAATGGAATAAGATTTTTGAATGCTTTCTTCACTTTTTTTTTTTGAAATCCTCTTTCACATAAGATGCTTGACCACTAAACTAATCCTTTAAATGGTCCATTTTGAACAAACTTTGATGAAACTTGTTTGTTATTTTCATGGTTCCTAGCATATTTTCTTTCTTATTAGTTCAAATCGTTGCTACCTGTCTACAGATCTTTTAGTATTGTACATGTAACATTGATATTCAGCACCAGGGGTCGAATTTCCCACTCCTTAAAACAGTTTTTTATGCAGGAACAGTGAATCTTCAAACATCACTGCTCAAGCAACACTATTCCTGTGCCACAAGCCTGTAGCGTCAATGATCATTAACTTGATTTCTGCTTAAAAAAAGAATGTTGTCAAACAAGTTATCATCAAAATAATTTCTCCCAGTAAGGAAATGATTTCTCACCTTGTCTGAAATTGTCAGCACAATTAAACATGAATACACATATGCAAGGCTGATTGCACATGTACGACTGTATGCAAATGGATGCTACATCATGTATCTAGAATCATAGCACTCTCCAGAGCGCATACCTCTGCCCCCTGTTGATTCCCCACCTATCTCAGAAACCCGAGGCCCTACAAGTTATAACCCCAAACAATCTCTTTCTCTCTATTGGACTGTATATTGCCATTATTTGCATTCCAAACACTTCACAGGATGTACCCTCTGATCATGGTTTTCAGTAACAAAAAGAGTACCAAAACTACACACCAAATTGAATCTAAATCCAATCATCAGTTATTGAATTATCTTGATGACAAACAGACAAGAGGCCAAAATATAACCTCCGTCCAACTTCATTGGCGGAGGTAATTATAACCCACATTACAAACTTGGACCAATAAAGCCTGTAAGTAATTGTAAATTCAGCCCATTTTGAAGAAAGGAATTTTCCTGTTATCTTCAAAAAAGGTCAGAACAGTAAAATCTTGATCCGGTTCAGTATTATTTGAGAAAGTACTGTTCTGTGGAACCGTGGCAAAAAATATAAATTTTGACCCTAACAATGATGAGGTTCAAGAGAAGTATTTGATTATTGAAGCTACCCCAGAATAATCTTTGGTCAGTGTTTCTTTAATATCACAAACTCTATTTTCCTGAGGTTACGTACCATAACAGTTGCTCCTGAAGACTAGGCAGGTCCCACCTTTCTTTCATTCTGTGTGCGGCAAAAATATTGTCCTTCTCCTCAGAGAGTGAATGTCTATCTGTGGTACAAGGTACATCAACGAGCACCTAGAGTAAAGAACGTGACAAATGTTACAGACTTGCTGGCTGTGTTCTCACTGATCACGATCCCCTGATGATAACCTTGCTTGATGATTGTACAAAAAACAATGTCATGTGTTCACATTTGAGCCCAAGCTTGCAATCAGACCAACTGCAGGCTATCAGATTGTGGGTATGGGTGAACTTGAAATTAAAAAGTGAGTGACTGAAAAATCCGAAGAAAATATACACAAGCTAACTGTTCGAGTGAAATTTAAAGAAGCTATCAACAGGTGATATACAAGTGAAAACAACATGTTGTAACAGGATATTGCATACTGTAACTAACGGGATCGCAGGTCAAAGATCTGCATTCACACATGTATGTTTTTTCTAGAATCTCATCAGTGGATCTAATTTCCTGCTCCGGATCATGACCGGCCCTCCCTAGCTTAGGATCAAGTGCATGCAATTAGATCCGGTGAGTTTGATTGCCTGCTCCGGATCATGACCGGGCCCTCCCTAGCTTAGGATCAAGTGCCTGCAATTAGATCCGGTGAGTCTGATTGCCTGCTCCGGATCATGACCGGGCTCTCCCTAGCTTAACATCAAGTGACTGCAAGTAGATCCGGTGAGTCTGATTGCCTGCTCCGGATCATGACCGGGCCCTCCCTAGCTTAGGATCAAGTGCCTGCAATTAGATCCGGTAAGTCTGATTGCCTGCTCCAGATCATGACCGGGCCCTCCCTAGCTTAGGATCAAGTGCCTGCAATTAGATCCGGTGAGTCTGATTGCCTGCTCCGAATCATGACCGGGCCCTCCCTAGCTTAGGATCAAGTGCCTGCAATTAGATCCGGTAAGTCTGATTGCCTGCTCCAGATCATGACCGGGCCCTCCCTAGCTTAGGATCAAGTGCCTGCAATTAGATCCGGTAAGTCTGATTGCCTGCTCCAGATCATGACCAGGCCCTCCCTATCTTAGGATCAAGTGCCTGCAATTAGATCCGGTGAGTATGATTGCCTGCTCCGGATCATGTTTGTTTCCTCCCTAGCTTAGGATCAAGTGCCTGCAATTAGATCCTGTGAGCATTCTCACAGTAAAAATTTGGTGGATCTGATCGCCTGCAGTAAGTCGGATTGTTAGCTCCAACTCAAGTGAGAACAGACTCTCTTATGTTATGCATAGACAACTGGTGGGTGTTATGCATAGACAACTGGTGGGTGTTATGCATAGACAACTGGTGGGTGTTATGCATAGACAACTGGTGGGTGTTATGCATAGACAACTGGTGAGTGTTATGCATAGACAACTGGTGGGTGTTATGCATACACAACTGGTGGGTGTTATGCATAGACAACTGGTGGGTGTTATGCATAGACAACTGGTGGGTGTTATGCATACACAACTGGTGAGTGTTATGCATAGACAACTGGTGGGTGTTATGCATGGACAACTGGTGGGTGCTATGCATAGACAACTGGTGGGTGTTATGCATACACAACTGGTGAGTGTTATGCATAGACAACTGGTGGGTGTTATGCATAGACAACTGGTGGGTGTTATGCATGGACAACTGGTGGGTGTTATGCATAGACAACTGGTGGGTGTTATGCATAGACAACTGGTGGGTGTTATGCATAGACAACTGGTGGGTGTTATGCATGGAAAACTGGTGGGTGTTATGCATGGACAACTGGTGGGTGTTATGCATAGACAACTGGTGGGTGTTATGCATAGACAACTGGTGGGTGTTATGCATAGACAACTGGTGGGTGTTATGCATAGACAACTGGTGGGTGTTATGCATAGACAACTGGTGGGTGTTATGCATGGACAACTGGTGGGTGTTATGCATAGACAACTGGTGGGTGTTATGCATAGACAACTGGTGGGTGTTATGCATAGACAACTGGTGGGTTATGCATAGACAACTGGTGGGTGTTATGCATAGACAACTGGTGGGTGTTATGCATAGACAATAGACAACTGGTGGGTGTTATGCATAGACAACTGGTGGGTGTTATGCATAGACAACTGGTGGGTGTTATGCATAGACAACTGGTGGGTGTTATGCATAGACAACTGGTGGGTGTTATGCATAGACAACTGGTGGGTGTTATGCATAGACAACTGGTGGGTGTTATGCATAGACAACTGGTGGGTGTTATGCATACACAACTGGTGGGTGTTATGCATAGACAACTGGTGGGTGTTATGCATAGACAACTGGTGGGTGTTATGCATAGACAACTGGTGGGTGTTATGCATAGACAACTGGTGGGTGTTATGCATAGACAAACTGGTGGGTGTTATGCATACACAACTGGTGGGTGTTATGCATAGACAACTGGTGGGTGTTATGCATAGACAACTGGTGGGTGTTATGCATAGACAACTGGTGGGTGTTATGCATACACAACTGGTGGGTGTTATGCATAGACAACTGGTGGGTGTTATGCATAGACAACTGGTGGGTGTTATGCATAGACAACTGGTGGGTGTTATGCATACACAACTGGTGGGTGTTATGCATACACAACTGGTGGGTGTTATGCATAGACAACTGGTGGGAGTTATGCATAGACAACTGCTGGGTTGGTTGGTTTACTAAAAGTATACAGCATTTCTTACAAATCTCCATTGAAGTATTTACATCAAGATGCCCACCGCTATCTTATTCACCAGTTGTGGAGCATTGGTCGAAGACCCACCAGGGATCAAACCCAGGGTGCTAGATTAGAAAGTTGGAGTTTTACCACACTGCCACAGAGGTCTGAATGAGAAGTGGTAAATACAAAGGTGCTGATAAGTGCAAAGGTGTGCAATTTTTATTTTTTGTGGCAGCTAGCTGGAGGCAACATATTTTTGTCTGAATGATTATTTATATGATTTTGCATGGATATTTTAGATTTGTATTCAATTTTGGAACAAAAATACTTGGAACAAAAATAATTTTGGAACAAAAATAATTTTGGAACAAAATAATTTCTGTTCTACAGTATACTACAGGCCATATTTAACTGTACTGCCAACTCTGAGACAAACTTACTGCTTCTAGCCTAGGGAAAAATATATTCTTGCATTTTAACATAACAAAATTGGACCATTTGTTTGATCAAGTTTAAAATTAAAACAAGAAACTGCTCGAAGGGTTACTCCTAAGATCAAGGGGTACATTTTACTGAGAAAATGGTGGTATGTACTGTATTTGATGTAATAAATAGTGTTTGCACCGGATCCAAAAATCGAACCGGGTACCCGACCTGCATTATCGGTCGGGTATCCGGGTATCCGACAAGGCCTTTTCAATATTTTTCGCAGAAATAGTATGTGTTAAAATCTAACAGTGTACTTGTAAAATCTTGTGATGTTTTTTGTTTTTCAATCGTAACTTTGTTTTTGTGAATAAAGAAACAGAATACAAATGTTTCTTGTCTCTTTTATTTACCCGTCTTCATAAAACACTGTACCTTATTGTAAGCAGCAGGCTCCATCTCTCCCAACATTTGTCCTTCTTCCTGTGAAAGCTGAATCTTTCCTGAGCTCCACAGGTTTGATGGAACAAACAGACTGAGGACTTTCTCCAAGCGTCTTAATCTAGGGGTAGAGCGATCATTCAAAACCAAGCAGCCTGAACGATAAACAAAATACAGTGGATAATAAAAGAGAAACTGGAATACAGTAGTGCATGAAATTTGTAGCATAGCTTTTAGTTCATATACAAATTTAAGCTGCTTTTTCTGAATTCTCGAAAACAAATGATAACCCACAATTTTAACGTTTATGTACAAAAAATGAATATCAATATTTTCTACTTTTTTATCATTGAAGTACAAAATTACTGTATATGAAAAAATTGTATCAACATCAACAAAACTGACTGTGGGTGAGCAGGGGGGTGGGGGATAAAATAAGTTACGAGAAAATTATAACAGCCAACATTATTCAGACAAATTTTCCCATTCAAAAACCACAATGTTGGAGGAGAAGGGAGGAGGAGAAGGCGCAGAAGGCGGATCAGTCTCCATCATCATCACAGAGTGACAGAGGGAAAAAGGTTTAAAACTTGGTCTTTATACATGTACCCACTTGTCTTCATAGAATATGATTATTGAAATGTAAATGCATGCTTACTGAGCACCATAGAGCAAGTTTGTTTGATTTTGGCGTTCTTTCATTGATCGATTGAATCTGATAGCCAAGTGATTGATTTGGTTATGGATTTAAGGCTCTCAGTTGAAAAGACTTTGGTCGGGAATTTTGAAATGACACAGGTCGATTATTGTTGGTATTCGCGCATTGAAAAATCACTCTAATTCATAAAATACAATTATGATTAATTTGAACATTTGTACCAACGGTTTTCAGCACCATCACGTGCACGAAAAGTGTGTTGGAATATTCTTGGGACTCAAGAAAAATAGGCTTACACTTTTCTGCTGCCAGCTCCTTCAATACACAAACTTGTAAACAATTACCTTAAAAAAAAACAGGATTGGTAAAATTTACCTAAATCTGCTGTTTGAAGCATTACCATTGCCTTTCCACCCGGAGCAGCGCAAAGATCAAGTACCTTATCCCCAGCCCGTATATCTAGCGCCACCACGGGCAATAATGACGATGCGTCCATTAGATAATACTGCAAAACATTGTTTGGCGATGACATCTTGGATGGAGGGAATTTTTGTATCTCTCCCCAAGAGTGGGTACAACAGTGCAAGAGAGGATTGATTTCAATTGGAAGACTTATTTGACTGACGTCCACTCTGATTTCTAACTCATCATTTGGACGGTGTTCTACACCAATCATATATTCTAATTTGGATTCAAAACCTGGTGTTACAATGTACTCGTCTCTCCATGACGTTCTTTTTTGTTCAGGAATGTAACCATCATCTTCCTTAAATTTGAGATCATTCACAAAAATATCCTTGAATGCGATATCACTTTCTGTCCTTTCAGTGGCAAGATTTTTTTCTTCTAAGACTACATCATCGATGTTTGACGTTTGTTCGACGTCAAAGATGAAGTCTCCTGTACTGTGCGCTTGTGCTTCCCCTTCATCGATCTTCTGATTTACTTCAAGATTTTCCTTATAGAATTCTTTTAACTTCTTGGATGCAGGTTGTACAAAGTCTTCAGAACCAATTAATTGTAACCTTTTAGATGATTTTTCTACATCACCAAATCGGTTCACAAGTGCACCATACTTCTGTAAGGAGAGGAGGGCTAGTCTCACCGATCGCCAATTGTCTTGAAGCAATGGGTTGTAATGCTGATCAAAGTATTTTAAGGCTAGATTTGTCGGACAGGTCTTTCTCCTTGCAGAACCCTAGAATATGAAAATTTGAAGAATATTTCATGTACAAATTCTATAAATTATGGTATTACTGTACAGTATACCCATTCTGCAATTTGTTCAATTGTCAGTCTAAATTATGACACAGTAGTGCATCATGGAGCTTACATGTAGATGTATAACACACCCATTTAATAAATATCCCAGAGTCATTCATTTTTATATAGTATACAGTATATGATGAATGACTATTAAAGGATTAGTTTAGTAGTCAAGCATGCCCATCTTATATGAAAGAGGACTTCAAAAGAAACAAAATGGTGAAGATAGCATTCAAAAATCTTATTCCATCAAGGAGATATTCAAGTCAAGTTTGGTGTCCTTTCTGTAGAAACAACTGAAATCAGACTAGTTGTGACATCACAGCCTCAGATTCCTCAAAGTCTTTAGGTATTCTAAAGAAAGTTTACTTAATTTGTTCACTATTTGAATTATTTTTCTTCACACTTTCTTCAGGTGGTATGTTATAAATACCCTTCATTTCAGTTTTACTACTTTCTTGACATATCCCATGGTTTATTAAACACATAATGGAAGGACAAAATATGATAGAATACATAAAGACATTGAAGAATCTGAGGCTATGACATCACAGCTATCTGATTTCAGTCGTTTCTACACAAATGATAGCAAACTTTAAACTTAAATACAGTATCTCCTTAACAGAATAAGATTTTTTGAATGCTTTCTTCACCATTTTGTTTCGTTTTAAGTCCTCTTTCATATAAGATAGACTTGCTTGAACACTGAACTAAATCTTTAAAGAAATAAGCTGGTGTAAAAACCATGAACATTGATAATCTGTAGATCTTACAGTATTTAATAATTCCACTAAGGAGTTATCATATTCTAAAGATTCCCACAGTTGTGTTGAAAAGTGACCTTGCAGTGGACCTATACAGTGTGATGTTAATTGCAGATCTAAAATAATTTTTATGTACAATACATGTACCTGTATTTCTTTGAAAATATTTCTTTTAAGTTATTGGAAACATTTGTTGCTTACTTGTTGAAGTGCAGTATATTACAAAAACATTCTCTGCCAATACATCTGATCATGTAAATCACTCTAAATGAAAGAAAATTAGAATTTCATTTTTCATAAGATTTACCTTGGATCTGCAATTATGACATAAAAATGTACTGTCTATAAGATCACTTTTCAACACACTTGTGAAATGTTTAAAGTGCAATGAACTCCTCAGCGGAAAAAAGATATCAACATGTTTTTCCTCCAATTTATTTCTTAAATAGCCCTTTATCATTCTGTGCATGTATTTGTATTGTATTTTATTTTTAGGCATATGCCAGGGAAAGGACACATAATTCATAATGACTTGTTCAGTGTGTACCCGATGAATTTGCCAGGATGGAAAGTGGATGAACACCGGGTTAACACCCTGCTCTTTTTAAGTTTTCAGAAAACCAGGCAGGAGGTGAAATTCATACCATCGGGACTGACGGCTTTACGTCCCCTCCGAAATACAGTGAGCACCACCCAACCATTGGCCACTTTTCACAAAGATCGGGTGGGGGAGAAGGTGGGATGCAGAAGACAAACCTCTGTGCTTGATGTCAGCATACATCATTCTGCATATCTGTGGAAAAATCGCTAATTGAATTGCCATTAGACTCGAACCTAGGACCTCCAGCATCTCATTTGTACGCTTAGCCGACTGAGCTACCTGCCCCCCCCCCATCGACTGAGCTACCTGCCCCCCTTCCCCTATAAAGTGAGCTACCTGCCCCCTTACATATGTATACATGAAAATGAAATTCCTTCCTCTCTTCGCCCAGATTAGATAAGCAGACTAATCAAGCTGAAGCAGAATGAGTTTATTTGTTACATTTGTACATACTGTACATTAGCATCTTATTACTGTATTTGTACATACTGTACATTAGCATCTTATTACTGTATTTGTACATACTGTACATTAGCATCTTATTACTGTATTTGTACATACTGTACATTAGCATCTTATTACTGTATTTGTACATACTGTACATTAGCATCTTATTACTGTATTTGTACATACTGTACATTAGCATCTTATTACTGTATTTGTACATACTGTACATTAGCATCTTATTACTGTATTTGTACATACTGTACATTAGCATCTTATTACTGTATTTGTACATACTGTACATTAGCATATTATTACTGTATTTGTACATACTGTACATTAGCATCTTATTACTGTATTTGTACATACTGTACATTAGCATCTTATTACTGTATTTGTACATACTGTACATTAGCATCTTATTACTGTATTTGTACATACTGTACATTAGCATCTTATTACTGTATGTGTACATACTGTACATTAGCATCTTATTACTGTATTTGTACATACTGTACATTAGCATCTTATTACTGTATTTGTACATACTGTACATTATCATCTTATTACTGTATTTGTACATACTGTACATTAGCATCTTATTACTGTATTTGTACATACTGTACATTAGCATCTTATTACTGTATTTGTACATTAGCATCTTATTACTGTATTTGTACATACTGTACATTAGCATCTTATTACTGTATTTGTACATACTGTACATTAGCATCTTATTACTGTATTTATACATACTGTACATTAGCATCTTATTACTGTATTTGTACATACTGTACATTAGCATCTTATTACTGTATTTGTACATACTGTACATTAGCATCTTACTACTGTATTTGTACATACTGTACATTATCATCTTATTACTGTATTTGTACATACTGTACATTAGCATCTTATTACTGTATTTGTACATACTGTACATTAGCATCTTATTACTGTATTTGTACATACTGTACATTAGCATCTTATTACTGTATTTGTACATACTGTACATTAGCATCTTATTACTGTATTTGTACATACTGTACATTAGCATCTTACTACTGTATTTGTACATACTGTACATTATCATCTTATTACTGTATTTGCATCTTATTACTGTATTTGTACATACTGTACATTAGCATTTTATTATTATCGACAAACCTGTTTTTGCTCCATAAAAAAATTGCATAAATTTGATCTGAAGTTAAAATCGACAAAATATTAAAATTTCAAAAATGTGTTATTTTTAAATTAAAGACTTAAAAAAGGAATAAATTCAAGAAAGTTATTATGATCACATAAAGCAACTACCTACACTTCACAGGGACTATCACTACAGTAAACTTAACATGACAAAATTACAGGCTAAGAAGGGTTAGTCACCCGATAATCATCCCAAACTAACACCACCACCACAAAAAAATAAAAATAAAAATAACGCCCAGAGTTAGTAAAAAACTGATCAATGTTGACCTGAAATTGTGAACAAAATAGGAGCAAACTACCCACTCAGGCAAACCATTCCAGTGATTCCACTCATTAACAACTCTTTGCAAAAAGCTATTAAAAACGTTGAATAACTACTGTATCCGTGAGAACTCTTTGGTCAACTTCAAACTGTTACCACGTGCCACAAGAGGATTAGCTGAAACATGCAAAAAATAACAGGAAGTCAAAAGCATCACTACTGGATAGTAACTTAAAAACCTAAATCATATCGCCATGTTCTCTTCTCAACTCAAGCGTGGTCAAACCAAGAATTCGCAACCTAGATTCATAAGAGAGATTCCTTACTTCGGGAATAAGTCTAGTGACTCTTTGCTAAACCTGCTCCAAAATGAACTTATCCTTCTCATAAAAAGTACTTCAAGCCTGAATAGCATACGCAAGCTGAGGCATGACTAATTGCTTATACAAATTAAGAACAACCTCTCTACCAAGAAAACAAAAATTTCTTTTAATCAAACCAAGCATCCTATATGCCCTTGCAGCTGCTAAAGCACACTATTTTAGAAGGCTTCAGATTGCTAGTAATGACAACACCTAGAACCCTTTCTTGATCTAAGATAATCCACAACATCATCAGCAAGGGACTGCTTAGTAAAAATAGACACAAAGTAGTCATTCAAAACCTCAGCCATATCCTTACAACTATTGATAGTAGCACCATCATTACCCTGAAGGGGTACCACTATTGATAGTAGCACCATCATTACCCTGAAGGGGCCCATTAACCTCATTGGTTTTTTGCTTTGAGCGAACATAAGAATAAAACCACTTAGGATTAATCTTAACCTCTTTGGACAAACGTTTTTCAAAAAGCACTTTAGTATCTCTTATCAAACCCTTTGTGAACTTTTCATGATCCTTATACCCAGCAAGCTCCGCAGGACAACCACTGCATTTATAACAATGTCACAACTTCTTATTTTTCTGAACAGCCTGCAAAACTTCCCGTGACTTCCACACTAGCCAATTACGCCTACACACTTTGTTTAATGGGACAAACCTATTTACACCCTCCAAAACTATAGTTCGGAAAACATCCCATGATAAATTAAAAAAAAAAATCAATTAACAAGCTTAGCAAGTTTAGCTTTGAAACAGTTTAGACTTGGTGCATGTACTGTACAATGTCCAATGGTAAAGCATTCCAATCTTTTAGTGTTTGAGAAAAGAAGGAGTATTTATAAACATTCTTTTTAGCATAAAGAACGTGGAAATTCAGATCATGGTTATTTCTTGTATAAATTCTTGCGTTTCAAATTAAATGCTTGTATTAATTCTTGCATTCCAAATTAAATGCTCTAATAAAGTAGGATTTAAAGAGTACTCATAAGTGGCGGCACAGTAGCTACTCACAAATGAAACCCAGTTTTTTCTCCATCTCTTGATTACAAAGTTTCCAGCTTTGTTCCACAGAAGACTAGATGATGAAGATGTCTGTAAAAGATGTTGGGCGAACATGGTCAAAATAGAATCACAATTTGGAGGGATCACTTCTTCAACTCAAAACTCCCAAAACAAGTAACTTCTTTCGTGACCCTGGCGGCTAGAGTAAAAAAATCAAAACATCAACTCAGTTCTGCACGTTTTATCTGCAGCATAAATTTTACCGAAAATGAATTAAATAGCTAATTTCACTCGGTCTATCATGCTGCCTCATGTATCAACTACAATCAGTCGATATTAATTGATTCATGTATCACAATTTTCACATCATGCCTATCCAAACAAAGTGATGTTGAATTGGTGATTATGTAATGTTTTATCGCACGCCATGTGCTTTTGTTTACTTCCGGGATGTTGACAGCATTCCTAACAAATATAACGATTCGCTAAAATTACTCCGTAAAGTGACGTGAGGAAAAAGCTATCCAATCACAAACACTGTTTTACAATTACCGAAGTTATAATATCAAGGATTGATGTAAATATATACGTGTATTAACTGTTAAACCTGAATAAGTAAACAATTTACTAATAATGAAATCATAAAAACTAAAATTGTATCATTTTGGTAATGCAGTGATCAGAACAGTAGACTGACAAAAAACAACAACATTGTGTTCTGCGAGTTGCACTTGCATTGATACCGCTGGTGTTATTTTGTAGCATATTATTCGTACAAGGAAAAATGAGTGGATTTTCAAGACGGAGCCCTGGTGAGACGAACGAAATAATTTTAGCATAGGCCTAGCCAAGGCCCCTAACTAACGTTAGGCGGCACTATACAGCTATACCGTATACGAACTTCAAAATAGGCCCTACCTAACATTAACAAGTAACATAGGCCTAGGCCTACTTTACAACTATTCATTACATTTCTTGGTAATGTTATGATAACTTAAGGTGCAATTCATCGCATATTTGTTTCCTTTAGAATCTTCAGTTCATATTCATTACATTTGCGAAGTAGTGACTTGAAAATGAAAGTTGAATGAATCTGAAATATATTTGTTTCCTTTAGAATCTTCAGTTCATATTCATTACATTTGCAAAGTAGTGACTTGAAAATGAATCTGAATGAATCTGAAATATATTTGTTTCCTTTAGAATTTTTAGTTCATATTCATTACATTTGCAAAGTAGTGACTTGAAAATGAAAGTTGAATGAATCTGAAATTCTGAATCGGTTAAGTCGGCAAAAATCCTTCAAGAGGACATAAACGCCAACCGAGCGTAAAAAGTATGAGTTTAAGGAAGAAAAAGAAAACTATTTAGCAATACAAGTGTTAGTAAGTTTAGCTTTGAAACAGTTGAGACTTGGTGCATAATCAATGTCTGATGGTAAAGCATTCCAATCCTTTAGTGTGTGAGGGAAGAAAGTTTTTATATACATTCTTTTTAGCATAGGGAACCTGAAAATCAAGGTCATGATTGTTTTTTGTATTAGTTCTGACGGTTGGGATAAGTTCATCTTTATTGATGGCGACAAGATTGTTATTGATTTTATATAGCATATGTTGCTGGAAGTTGACTTACGCATAGCCTACTGTAGCCAAGTCTGAAGTGAGATAAACACCTCACTAAGTGACAGTAGGTCACTACTTGCAAGTCGGAACTTGCATAGGCCTACTGAGTGACACAACGCATACACTCACTCAAACAACAAATAACATAATCATGAAATTAGAAATGAAAACCCTCAAAACTGACAAAAGTACTTACTATAGACTTATAGTAATAGTATAGGCTTTATTATAGTGTATAGCCTACGATTTTGATTTAGTGTCTTGAAATTTTAAAGTCTCTTTCAAACTAGGCTTAAGTTACAAATAAAAAAACCATCTAGGCCTAAATTAGAAAAGAAATGAAATTCCTATTACTTCGCAAATTAGTTTTAGGAAACGCATACACAATTTTCGGTTGGCCTTCATGTCCTCTTGAAGGATTTTTGCCAGCTTAACCGATTCAGATTAGTGCGTGTATCACCCGAGTGTGCACTGTCACAGTGTTGTTTTGAAAATGTACGTACGTTGAGTTCACCGCCGCTCTAAAAATCTATTGTTTGACATTTTTTCAACTAATTGGATACATCCATTCAAGGTGTTTGAAAATGCAACTTTTTAGTTTTCTTTATTAAACTCGCGCACAAAATGTAAGTGAACCTCTCAATATGGTATCATTGCATATATCTATTTAGGCCTATTTTTTATTACGTAAAAGTGATCCATGACGATAAAAGGCATTGTCAAAAGTTGACCTATGATCGTCGCGGAAAGGCCTAGTTTTTCTAGCGCGTAGTCGAAATTCATTCAACGCTTCTAATGATAAGCCAATGCAGCAGTTTCAACGCTATAAAGTATATAGTGTGTCTGACTGTATAGCAGCCATGATGTAGTGGCTATAGTGTATACTGCAGTCGGATGTTATCTGATTAATTGTACTTATTATACACATCCCTCAGTAGGGGTTGACATTAGGATTGCTAAACGCGGGTTGTTATAGATTAGGTGCAATTCCTATGTTTTTTAAAAATTCACTCGTAGAAAATTGATGATTTAAAAATAGCTTACTTTTTGGATATTCTTATATCAATTTATAGTCTAAATGATACACTTTTCAAAAAAAAAGTTCCAAAATCTTTTCCTATTTAGCACCACGAGACGGGATAAATTTCTCTGAGATTCATATTTTGGTCGCCATTTTCTTAGTCATTACACGTTTGTGATTAATTATCCAATGTTCCCAAATAAGTTTTAGAATGGTCCACTAAACTGCAAGTTGATTTTCCGCTGACAACCTTATGTTTGTTCATATAATTTATCAAACAGTTTTAGGTATAAAGAAAAATGTGCGAAAATAAATAGATAAAACATCAAAAAAAAAGGTTTATATTATATAATTGTAGTTTATAAATATTTTATTTTTTTCCTCAAATAATCTAAAAATATATTACCCCCGCTAAAATTTTATAGCCTCGATGGCAGTGTTTTGAACTTTGACCGTACTTTGGAGAGCTCGTCAGACGATTTTTACGGAAGGAAAAGTAGTCCAAAATACTTCGATAAAAGTAACTATTTAAAAAATTATATGAACCAAAAAACTGTTGTCAGCGAAAAATCAACTTGCAGTTTAATGGAACATCCTAAAAGTTATTGCGGAGGTTTGAATAGTTAAAAACAAACATGCGGTGACTAAGAAAGATGGCCACTAAAACATGAATTGGAGACATTTTGTAACGTGGTGGTCCTAAAATAGGTAAAGATTTAGGAAAGTGTTTTAAAAAAAATGTAGACTAAATGGTATAAGAACATTCAAAAAGTAAGTTATTTTTCAATCATCAATTTTCTACAACATGTGAATTCTCAAAAACATAGGAATTGTATAAGAAATTCAGAGAACGAAGAAAAAAAATCGGAAAATGAAAAAAGCTTCAAAAAACAGAAGAAAAAAGATTAGGTAACAAAACAAAATCTTTCGGAAACGAAAGAAAATTGTTACTTTGCGCTAATGGGCTTTCATAAGATAAATGAACTTAAAATATTTGGCATGCTGGAATTGCTAAGAGAGCAGAGGTACATGTATGCACAGTTCTGAAATTTTAGTTTTGACTATTCTACTTTTAAATTACATGTACAGTATGCATATCATACAACAATGCACTCAAGCTAAAGAAAATATTCAACCAAGATATTCCTAATTGTGTTTGTGTGGTCAAGTTATGCTTTTGCAAATCAGATATCTCATCACGTCACATTTTTGGAGCAAATCAGATATCTCATCACGTCACATTGGAGCAAATCAGATATCTCATCACGTCACATTAGAGCAAATCAGATATCTCATCACGTCACATTGGAGCAAATCAGATATCTCATCACGTCACATTGGAGCAAATCAGATATCACATCACGTCACATTAGAGCAAATCAGATATCTCATCACGTCACATTGGAGTAAATCAGATATCTCATCACGTCACATTAGAGCAAATCAGATATCTCATCACGTCACATTGGAGCAAATCAGATATATCATCACGTCACATTGGAGCAAATCAGATATCTCATCACGTCACATTGGAGCAAATCAGATATCTCATCACGTCAAATTGGAGCAAATCAGATATCTCATCACGTCACATTGGAGCAAATCAGATATCACATCACGTCACATTAGAGCAAATCAGATATCTCATCACGTCACATTGGAGCAAATCAGATATCACATCACGTCACATTGGAGCAAATCAGATATCACATCACGTCACATTAGAGCAAATCAGATATCTCATCACGTCACATTAGAGCAAATCAGATATCACATCACGTCACATTAGAGCAAATCATTGGAGCAAATCAGATATCTCATCACGTCACAGAGCAAATCAGATATCTCATCACGTCACATTAGAGCAAATCAGATATCACATCACGTCACATTAGAGCAAATCAGATATCTCATCACATCACATTGGAGCAAATCAGATATCTCATCACATCACATTGGAGCAAATCGGATATCTTATCACGTCACATTGCAGAGGTTATTGACCTCACTTGACCATATTATGATATTTCACATTTTAGATCCTTGCATGGACTTGTCGATTTTGACAGAAAAACCTGTACATCACAGCAATTTTGCAGGGTTTTTCAGTGTTTCAGGGACATTTCCCACTCCTGTAATACTTGGTGCTCTGATAAGTGGATTAAGAGGCGCAAGATTGGGGGTCAGGTGGGCAAAGTGAGAGGATTTTAAGTTGCATACATTCTTCATGTAAAATGCATAATGAAAAGGATAATTTGGTTGATTTGGTCAATTTTTCTGATTATTGAAGGAAATTGCCCATAAATTGATGAGTTCTCAATCAGCAGCAACCTTTGATGGAAACTTACGTGTACAATAAATTACCTGTACAGTTTTCCCACCTGAACCCTCTAAATATTACAGTAACTTCAGCACACTTGTGAAAAGCTAACAATTTTTAGCTTGCGCAAGCATGCTGCAAGCTAGCAAAACTTTCTGCAAGCTCACACAAGCTAACAACTATTTTATGCTAGTTTGCGCAAGCTAAATTTTGTAAGGGCTTTCCTACACCTTTAAAGTGGATGTGTGTACATACAATACATGTACACTCTATTATTTAAAGGATTAGTTCAGAGGTCAAGCAAGTTTATCTTATATGAAAGAGGACTTCAAAAGAAACAAAATGGTGAAGAAACTACTTCAATATCTTATTCCCTTAAGGTGCTTTTCAAGTTGAAAGCTCTGTCTTATCTATGTAGAAATTACTGGTGGAGTAAGTCTACTATGAAAGGTTGGCACCCTCCTCACATTCCTTACAATTCTTCATATATTTGAAAGAAAATTTATTTAACATTTTTACTATTTGAATTATTTTTCCTCAAATTTTCTTCAGGTGGTAAATTATAATTACTTTTACAAGACTTTGTTTTACTACTTTGCAGACATATCCAATGGTTTTTAAGCTACAAAACAGAAGGACGAAATATAGAATACGTAAAGATTTTGAGGAATCTGAGGCCGTGATGTCACAACAGTCTGATATCAATTGTTTCTACACAAAATGATGCATGACTTTTAACTTAAATAAATATTTCCTTAACGGCATATGATTTTTGAACACTTTCTTTACCATTTTGTTTCTTTTAAAGTCCTCTTTCATATAAGATGGACTTGCCTAACCCCTGAAGTAGTTCTTTAATATCTCTTTAATGGAATAAGATATTTGAATGCTTTCTTCACCATTTTGTTTCTTTTGAAGTTCTCTTTCATATAAGATAGGCTTGCCTGACCCCTTCATTATCTCCTCAATGGAATAAGATTTTTGAATGCTTTCTTTACCATTTTGTTTCTTTTGAAGTCCTCTTTCATATAAGATGGACTTGCCTGACCCCTGAAGTAGTCCTTTATTAACTAATCTTGATTGTTTGTGCTTTTATTCATGTTAGCTGTGAAGCGATTGATGAAAGAGGCTGAGGAACTCAGGGAACCGACAGAGCAGTACTATGCCCAACCCTTGGAGGTGAGACCACCCTCAAAATGTTTGCTTTGATCTGAAATAACAATGTTTTCCATTTGTAAAACAATCTTTGTGTTTGTGTCGTAGAGTATTTTACAATTTGAAGAATTCATTTATGTTTATCTCTTCATTTGCATTCAAGGATAATTTATTTGAGTGGCACTTCACGGTCCGAGGACCTCCTGATTCAGACTTTCATGGTGGTGTCTACCATGGGCGCATCACCTTACCCCCTGAGTATCCCATGAAACCCCCAAGCATCATGCTTCTCACGGTAAGTAGACCGAGTGAAGCCAACACACACAAAGGCACCATTTTCCCATTGACTGTAACGATAACAAATTTTTTAAAGTCACTTTATTTAACAATCTGTCCTGCGATATTTCTTTTCCTAATATGTTATGTAACTTTCGGTATTCTGGGTAATATTATGTCATGGAGAAAAACATGTTGTCCTAACACGGAAAGTGAAATTACAGGCCGATTTTATTACCTTAGACCAATCACGATTTTCTTCATTGACTGCAGTGATTACGAGTGAATAAAGTCACTTTATTAATAAAACTGTAGCTTCACGTGTTATTTCTTTTCCAAATATATTATGTACCTTTTGTTATTCTAGATAATCTGAAGTTATCAGGAAAAACTCCTGTTGTCCTAACACGAAAAGTGGAATTTTTATAGGATTTTATAACCTTAGGCACCTTAGGTTATACAAATTGGCAAAATTTGTCCAGCCTATCATAGCTCCATGTGTTAGAGGAAAATAAAAACTTGGATTTACTATTTGTTGAGCATCCAAATCGCATAGGCTTTACATCATTATTTAAAACCTTTGCAACTTTATCATTATGCCTTTGCGGATGAGATAATTTATAGCATGAAAAGGTTGTTTTGAATGTTTACGTTGTCATAGCTTAACATAACATAACATAACAAGATGACGGGCTAAGGAGGGTTAGTCACCCCATAAAAAGCCCAAACTAAGACCATCACCACACAAAAAAATCAAAGATGCCCAAGTTAGTACAAATTTTGACATTGAAATTGTGAACAAAATTAGAGCTAACTACCCACTCAGGCAAACCATTCCACTCATTAACAACTCTTTGCGAAAAGCTGTATATTTATCTGTGAGAACTCTTTGGTCAACTTCAAACTGTTACTACGTGTCACATGAGTTTAGCTGAAACATGCAAGAAATAACTGGAAGTCAAAGTATTACTACCAGATAGGAATTTAACAAACCTGAATCATATCGCCACGTACTCTTCTCGACTCAAGCGTGGTCAAACCAAGAATTCGCAACCTAGATTCATAAGAGAGATTCCTTACTTCGGGAATAAGTCTAGTGGCTCTTTGCTGAACCTGCTCCAAAATGAACTTATCCTTCTCATAAAAGGGACTCCAAGCCTGAATAGCATACTCAAGGTGAGACCTGACTAACTGCTTATACAAATTAAGAACAACCTCTCAATCAATCAATCAATCGCCATAAGCCTAGTGGCTCGTTGACGCACTCCTCAGGGTCATTGAATAGGATGTGTCTGGCTCAAGTTTTTGAAGTAGAATTCGGTACCACCCAGCAGTAGCCAGATCAGATGCAGACAATCCACTCCAACTTTTCAGGCCATCCATCCACCTGGCACGAGGGCGCCCAGCAAGGGGCAAGGCCTTTACGAACACAATGTCCATGCCACTTAGCTTGTTGCTCCAGGATTATGTCAGATGAAAAAAGCCATCTATCTCCAATCAGATGTTGTAGGTGGTCATTGGAAATTTTGTCAGACCATGTTAGTCCAAGCAGGCACTGCCAGATAGTTCTTCCAAAGGCATCAAGAGCTGCCAGGTCATTTTTCTTCATAGTCCAGGTTGATGCACCATATGTAAGTCTGGCCATGACAAGGGACTTAATGAGAAGCATCTTCACTTCTGAGTCAATGTGAGTGGATTTTATGTAACTACACTGGTTAATGCTCTGCTTTGCCATTGCAATGTGGCTTCGTATTTCTGCAGAATCATCAAGTGTTGTAGGACAGTGTTGTAGGACAGGACAGAACTCTTATCAAGAAAAATTTCTTGTAATCAAACCAAGCATTCTATTTGCCCTTGCAGCAAAACGCTGTTTAGAAGCTAGCATCAGATTGCTAGTGATGAACACCTAGATCCCTTTCTTGATCAACACAACCAAGATTTGAACCATTCATGCAGTAATCAAAACCCAAATTGCTCTGACCAAAATGAATAACTTTGCATCGACATTGACTGACATCTGCCACATTTGGGACCAAGAAATTAACTTATCCATATCAGTTTGCAAAAGTGAAGAATCCCTAGCATCATCAACCGTCCTGTACAGCTTAGTGTCATCAGCAAATTTACAAATCCTGGAGCCAAGGGAAACATCAATATCATTAATGAAGATTAGGAAAAGAAGCGGACCCAATACAGAACCCTGAGGAACACCACTTGTAACCTTCTTCCTTGGAGATACTTCACCATTAACAACAACTCTTTGTGACCTGTCAACTAACCAAGAATTGATCCAACTGGCACATTTTCCCTCCACACCAAGTGCTCTTGTTTTCATCATGAGCCTGCCCAATGGAACCTTATCAAATGCTTTTTGAAATCTAGATAGATAACATCCACATTATGACCAGAATCAACTAGTTTAGTAACATCATTAATAAACTCTATTAAATTAGAAACACAAGACCTTTTAGGTAAGAACCCATGCTGGGACAAATTCAACAAACCATTGACCAGTAAATGATCTAGTACAACATCCTTGACAAACATGACCTTGCACACAACACTAGTAAGACTCAATGGTCTATAGTTACATGGCAAACTGTGGTCATCTTTTTTTTAAATAGTAGTGACATTAGCAATTCTTCAATCACTAGGAACAACACCAAGATCAAAGCACTTTGAAAAGATAATACTGAGGGGAACAAAAGAACATCAGAACACTCATGTAAAACAGCAGGATGTATACCATCTGAACCGGGTGCTTTATCTGAATTCAAACCCTTCAACTTCTTAGACACAACATCAACTGAAAAATCAACATTTTTAATGGATACTGGAGAGTGCCTGGGAAAATTTGTCATTTTGCATGCCCTAAGGTTATAAAATCAGCCACACGTAAGATAGCAGGATGTATACCATCTGATCCGGGTGCTTTATTTAAATTCAAACCTTTCAACTTCTTAGACACAAGATGACTTCCAGATAACTTAATATTACCTAGAACACGAAGAGTTACATAACATACTAGAAAAAGAAAAAATTTAAGCGACAGATTAGTAAATAAAATCACTTAAAAAAATTGTTATCATTACAGTCAATTATAAATATATGTTATTAATGAAGAAAATCGTAGTCTTGGTGACTTCGTGAATACATTTTGGCTTCATTTGCTGGCACAGCAGTCAATGGGAGCCCAGCATTCTCCCTTAATTAAGTTCTATGATCATATGTCATATACAAACTCCGGAATCAGCTTCCTGATTATGACCGTAAATGCTGGAATCACCAATGAAAGAATTTTTAAGAATCATTTTAAGAAAGTGCTTCAGCTTGCCATAGTGTGCTAGTTAGCTAGGATAGTATTGTTAATCTATTATTTTAAATGTGAAACTTGGTTGCTTGTTATACATTTTCATTTCTTGAATGTAAGCTCATGAATATTGATATATTATTGATTTTTTATTTGCTTTAAAACAGCCAACTGGGCGTTTTGAAGTCGGAACCAAAATATGTTTGTCCATCTCGGGATACCACCCGGAAACTTGGCAGCCATCATGGAGCAGTAAGTTTTCATTTGATTGGTTCAGGGTTTGTAAGTCACCTGATGATGTACATTTAAGATTGATTCTCAACCACATAAAATACCGACCACAGAAGCAGCTCCCAAAACACTTTTGCTCTCTGGTCTAGCAGTCATAGCATCACCTTGGCAATCTAGAGGTCCCGGGTTTAAGTCCCGGTGTGCCAATTTATCAACGGCTGAGAATAGGTATAGAGTGCCCAATTAGATGCTGGAGGTCAAGGCTCTTTATGGTGAACATGCGAAGCATAATGCGAACCTATCTAATGGCGATTTCGTCCGTCTGTCTGTTTTTTTTAAATTCCTCAGGAAATGTTCAAGTTTCTTCAGGATCCTCAGAAAGTGTTCAAGTTCCTTGAGATATCCTCTTAGAAGGCTGGAATTTCCTTTAAAAATGTTAAAGTGTTGAAGAGACTCATATACAGGTTAAAGACTAGTTTCCATAAAAAGTCTCTAAATTGTTTGATATTTCGTTAAAAGATAATTGTGAGATCATATAATTTTTCAATATTCTTTAGAGATCTTCCAAGTGTCTCTCATAATACTGGAGGTTTAAAATTCTTCAAAATATTGTTTGCATCAACTGCTGCATCAGGCATGATTACAGTAGTAAACTCCACCTTTGTTATTCTCTTCATTTGCATAAAGTTGCTTCAGTTTATGAACTGACAAGTCTTTTAAATATAGTATTTCTCAGTCAGGGAGTGTGGCAGGATGTGACTGCATATAAACATAGGGAGGGATGCCATGTTGGACATGGGTGGCAGCCACATGGGCAATAGGTTGGGATATATATCATGTGGTATGCACCAAGGGCTATATCAGGCATTGACTCCGCCTTTATCTTCTTACTCAACAGTTCATTTATGAGCATACTCAGTATGCTCAATCAGGGATTGTGCTTGCTAGAATGAGACTGCTTATGGATATAGAGTGGGATGCCATGTGGGACATCGGATGGGATGCTATGTGGGATTTGGGGTGGGACATATGGTGGGATGCCCATGTGGCAAAGGGTGGGATGCCATGTGGGACATCAGATGGGATGTTATGTGGGACATAGGGTGGGATTCCACATGTGACACGGTGGGAAACCACATGTGACATACGTGGGAGGCTATGTGGGACATCGGATGGGATGCAATGTGGGATATGGGGTGGGATGCCATTTGGGTATTGGATGGCATACTATGTGGGACATAGGGTGAGAGCCATGTGGTACATAGGGTGGGATGCCACATTTGATGCAGCGTGGGACACCACATGTGACATAGAATGAGATGCCATGTGTGAAATAGGGTAGGAAGCCATGTGGGACATGGCATGTGATGCCATATGGGACATTAAAGTGGGATGTCATTGGGACATTAGGAGGGATATCATGTGGGACATAAGGTGGGATGCCATGTGGGACATATGGTGTGTTGCCATGTGGGACATCAGGTGAGAAGCCTGATGCTGGACATAAGGTGGGATGTCATTGGAGACATAGGGCAGGATGCTATATGAGACATAGGGAGGGATGTTATGTGGGACATAGGGAGGGATGTCATGTGGGACATAGGATGGACAAAGGGTGGGGTGCCATGTGGGCATATGGTGGAATGCCATGTGGGAATATGGTGGAATGCCATGTGGGACATATGGTGGAATGCCATGTGGAACATCTGGTGGAATGCCTATTTAAGAAGAGAAGCGTGAAAACATGGTGTTTATTCACTTCTCGTCCTGGCACATTCAAGTACAATTTCATGTATGCCAATTCGTTGTCAGCCGGAGAAATAATCGACTGCCTTGCATTTGTAAAGCACATTGAGACCATTGGTATAATGTGCTATATAAAAGTGTAATTAATATTATAATTATTGTTATTATAAACATAGCTGTTGAGAAAGTGATGTAAGATACCTAAACTACCTTAGACATACCTGTTTACTTGGAGGCAGCAGTTGAAATATTGATCAGCGATGATCAAATGATATTACTCCTTGTCAAATGTCAATATACTGTTTGAAATGATATGTCTCATTTCATGCTAAAGATTATTCAAAATTTGGGATCAAATATACTTTTCAGCAGCATATTTCAAAATTTCAACAATTTTAAGTGATTGATATCTGCTAATCCATGAATTCTAAGTGATTGATATCTGCTAATCCATGAATTGTAAGTGATTGATATCTGCTAATCCATGAATTCTAAGTGATTGATATCTGCTAATCCATGAATTCTAAGTGATTGATATCTGCTAATCCATGAATTCTAAGTGATTGATATCTGCTAATCCATGAATTGTAAGTGATTGATATCTGCTAATCCATGAATTCTAAGTGATTGATATCTGCTAATCCATGAATTCTAAATGAAGTGATTGATATCTGCTGATCCATGAATTGTGATTGATATCTGCTAAAGTGATTGATATCTGCTAATCCATGAATTCTAAGTGATTGATATCTGCTAATCCATGAATTCTAAGTGATTGATATCTGCTAATCCATGAATTCTAAGTGATTGGTATCTGCTAATCCATGAATTCTAAGTGATTGATATCTGCTAATCCATGAATTCTAAATGATTGATATCTGCTAATCCATGGGGAAACTTTGAATGAATAGGACATAGAAAGATAAAGTTTTGTGTAATTGAATTTTACATTTTTTATGAACAGTAAGGACAGTCATGCTGGCCATCATAGGGTTTATTGCCTAATCCATGAATTCTAAGTGGGAGAAGGAGCTATTGGTGCACTGGACTATAGGACATAGAAAGATAAAGTTTTGTGTAATTGGAAGAAAGGAAAGTCCTTGCTACACCCCAGAAGAAAGGAAAGTCCTTGCTAGAAAGTAAGTGCATGCTGATGCTATTTTTATTTTTGTTGTAAGGACAATAAGAACATTTTTTCAGGAGGTAGCCTTACTTTTCCGAGTGCAACTAAAAGATTTATGATAAAAGAAGAAATAGCAACCTAAACATTTAAAGTGAAGATTTTTACAATTTACTGCAATTTATATTTTACCTTCCATGCTATAAATATGCAATCTGGTCCAATGACCTGATTGTAATGCACTTCTAACCGAAATAAAAACGTAGTTACCAACCAAGCTCTGACCTCCATTATGCCTCTAACATCCGTCTCTTCTTTTCAGCGCATTGCTGTCACAACATTGCTGATGCTGGTCGAAATTTCTTTAAGAAATTTCTTTTCCTAACATTTTCTTTCTTGCAGCTCCAAACGTGGGGGTTTGGCACTTTCCTTCAAGTTTTTTCTGGTCATCTGTGGTAAGATGAGGTGGCCAGGGGCCCGGGAAATATTCGGTCCAGCTCACAGGACTATCTCCATTAAAGTTACACTAAGTCTAGAATGATTTTCTATCCGCCTGTACAAAACGGGTGGCTAGAGCAAGCGAGCCCCACTCTCGTGGCAGGAGGATTTAATCTCTAGAGCACCTGGTGTGCTAGTTTAGAGGACCTTTTCCCCCAAGGGTAGATGTGTTTTCTCCCCAGCCTTCTACAAAGGTGGCCACGGCTATGGAGAGGCATGAGAATGTTCCCCCCTCCTTGACTTATCTTAAGCCAAACAGGCAGACCTTCAGCGGTAGCTGACAGAAGGCCTGTACTTCTTCGCAGATCACTTCTGAGATGTCCTGTTGTGCCAGGCTGGCCGGCAGGACAATCTCATGAACATTAAGAAGCTGGTAGCAAAGGCAAAGCCTTTGTCCTCTCCACCCGCACAGCACCGGATCCTGGCCCACCCTCAGAATTAAGGCACTGCTGCCAAGCAGAGGTCCTCATGCAGCCGTGCGACTGCGCCGAAAACCGACACAGCTTCTTTCACTTGCCATGACTTTGTGGACTGGCAGAGTAAATGTGGTGGCAACGGTCAACGCTCCTTCTCCTCTGCACGCAGAGTGGGATCCTCCTCACATGGGTGGGGCAGAGGCAAGGGGCAGTGCTTTTGACCCACCTCCAACCTGACCGCCCTCTGACGGGCGGTCAGGTTGGGAGGCATCTGAGGAAATTTGCAGAGGAGTGGGGAAAGGGTTATCTCCGACAAGTGGGTGCTGATAAACATTCGGCAGGGTTACCTATTAGAGTTCACACCCCACCCCACCCCTCGATTGGACAGTCACTCTGAGTTGTTGAGGATGGAGATCTGGGAACTTCTGTTTGAAAGAAGCTATTATCCCGATCTTGAATCTGCCCATGTCCACATTTTTCCTGGCCTTAATAAGGGGAACAAGTGGCGTCCAATCATCAATCTAAGACCACTCAAGAAATTCATTCGTCCATTCAAATTCAAGATGGAGACGTTGCACTCCATGCTCCCTCAGTTGACGAGGAGCCTGTGGGCAACCACTGTTGCCCTCGCAGATGCGTATCTGCACCAGCCGATGTATGAGGAGCACAGGCGCATTCTGGCGATCCAATTTGAGGGAGTCATGTACACGTTTAGGGCGTTATCCTTCGGTCTGTTGACCGCTCCCAGGGTTTTTCCCCGGATAAGGAGGGTTCAAGCGGCCTTTCTATGGAAGAAAGGCATAAGAATCTTTGTGTATTAGGACGACCGGCTCATCATCGCAGAAGATGCAGCCACAGTCGCAGAGCACACAGACGTAGTCATAAGAGTGGCACAGGACTTGGGCTGGGTTATCAAGCTCACAAAGTCCAATCTAGTTCCATCCCAGACTCCCACCTTTCTGGGAGCAATCCTAGATTTCACACAAGGTCGCATAATGCAGACAGAGGAACAGATCCTGGCTGTGGAGGCAGGAGCCAACGTTCTCCCCTAGCAGCCAACGTCGCCAGCGAGAGCGTGGCTAGTATTTCTAGGGTTTCTAGCCAGTCCGGTAGATGTAGTCCCAATGTGCAGGTTTCACATGCGGGACTTACAATTCCAACTACTGGATCATTTCGTCGCATCTAGGAGGGACCTCCAGTGTTCCCATCCCCTGTACACAGTGGTCCCCCACATATTGTGGTGGTGCGTCCACTCCCAACTGTCTCAGGGGGTGATTTTCCCACCCACCAAACCGTCACTGTCAGTGGTGACAGACATGTCTTTGACGGGATGGGGAGGGCATTTAGCGTGGTCTTAAGTCGCGGGAATTTGGACGGGCACTTGATGCAATCAGCGCATCAATATGTTGGAACTAGAGGTAGTGCGCCGGGCTCTTGTTCACTTTTTACCACAGGTACGTAACAAGACTGTTCTAATACGCACCGACAACACCACTTTAGGGAGCACCCACAGAGTGGGCCCTCCTGCCGCAGTTGGCCAACGCGATCTGGATGACTTTCTGTCTCCCGGACGTAGACCTGTTCGCATCCATGGACAACCACAAGCTACCAACATTTTGTGCTCTGACCCCCAACACGAGAGTCAACGCATTCACGATGAAGTGGGCCCACTTCGTGGGCTACGCCTCTCCGCCATTCGCACTAGTACCGAGAGTACTAGACAAGGTGACATACAATCAGTGTCACATGTTACTTCTGGTAGCTCCCAGTTGGCCCGGCCAATTGTGGTTCCTTTAGCTGCTCAATCTTATCACAGGTTTCCCGTACGAGTTTCCGGTCAGAGACTTAATCTCGATTCCGGGCTCTGGCAAAGTGCATCAGAATCCAAAAGCACTCAATTCGAATGTGTGACCTCTATCCTTGATTCCTTGGTGTTGCAGGGCCTTACGGAAGAAGCTGCCCAAGTGGCAGCCCAAAGTGAGGGACCCTCTACTTTGGGAATGTATTCTGCCAGACTGGTGTCAGTAAAAATTGGTTTCTCCACATTCGGCGTCTCTTGTTGGCGTAGCGGATTTATATTGTTTCACTTCAATCTGAACAAATCCATCAATACAGTCAACGGTTTTCAGACAGCTATAACAGCTGTCCACGGGGCTTTCCAGATGGGTCGACCGTCTCTGACGTGCGGCCACTGGAAAGATTAGTAAAAGGGATGTTCTTACAATGACCTTCAGTTTGGACCCTTGCTCTTCTGTGGGATATGCAAGTAGTTCTTGAGACACTAGCATGGGCTCTGATCGAGCTGCTGTCTGTGTGCCTGCTCAAAGAACTAACAAATAAAACGTTTTTTTCTGCTCTCCGCGGCCTCTGCTAGACGTAGAGGTGCCGTTCATGCGCTTTCTCTTAAAGAGAGCCAATTCGCTTTCAATTCAGGGGGTGTGTGGCTCGTACCCGATCTGACTTTTCTAGCCAAGAATCAGAGTTTCTTCCGGAACCGATAATCCTTCCGTCGCTCTCTACGTCTGCTGACACATCAGAGGATAGGGCATGGTGCCCCTTCCGATGTTTCAAGTGCTGCATTAAAAGTACCCAATTGTTATGGAACAATGTAAAAGCTTTATTCATGTCATTACAAAATTTGCATCACGCCGTCTCACGCGACCAATTTTGCGATGGATTGTCCAGGCATTCACGTACAATAAATCGGCGTTAACCAACCTGATAAACAACCTTAAAGGCACATCAAGTTCGAGGCATAGCTACATCAATCACGCTTTTTGGTGGGGTGTCCCCTTAACCTGATTCTTCGCGCTGCTGTATGGAAAACATCAGCCACGTTCATCTGCGCATATCAAGGCGGAGTTGCAAGGATCGTTCTTTCAAGAAGAGGACCGTCCCTTTCATGAGGTAAATATCTTTGTCTTTTATTCACGTTTCTCGTTTCAGTTACGATTCATTTGTTAATCTATTAACCTCTTGATTATTCACTAATGAATTTTTGCCCTTGTTCAGGCATGTTTTGATTCGTTTAATTTGACTAACTGTTTGTTTTTCTTGTATTTAACAAAGCTGCCCTGGTCCGCTGGCGAACGTCCTAAATTTTTGCCGTATTTATAATGTATTGGGCGTTGTTTACAGTTTGTTTCTGTTTGCTAACACTTTTCTGTTAACTTGTTCTTTTGGGCGACTAACCCATGTTAATGTGACGTTTTATCTCGGTTATTACTAACAGGTGCTTCCCTGTTCCTTCGTTATAACTAAGAGTAATTTCCTATTCAGAGGTTTTTCATCCTTAAGAGGATAAGGAAACTAGTCCTTTTTTAAGTAAGGAAACTTGTCCTTTTTTAAGTAAGGAAACTAGTCCTTTTTTAAGTAAGGAAACAAGTCCTTTTTTTAAGTAAGGAAACTAGTCCTTTTTAGATAAGGAAACTAGTCCTTTTTTAAGTAAGGATACTAGTCCTTTTTTAAGTAAGGAAACTAGTCCTTTTTTAAGTAAGGAAACTAGTCCTTTTTTAAGTAAGGATACTAGTCCTTTTTTAAGTAAGGAAACTAGTCCTTTTTGAAGTAGGAAAACACTAGTTGGAGTATTAGGACCGGCATTTTGTGTGGGCTTCCACCTGAACTCCCTTTCTTCCGATCCTCGGTTGCAATTTGTTTGCGTGTTTATAGCATGGAAGGTAAGATATAACTTTAAGTAGATTTACCCCACTACGCTTAGCGGGGACATTTACAAGAGTTATGCTACCTTCCATGCGTCCCGGCCTGCCTCCCCTCTCATTCAAGCCTCAGTGGAATGTTAAGTGAGGGATGTTAGAGGTATAATGGAGGTCAAGGCTGGGTTGGTAACTATGTTTTTAGTTCAGTTAGAAGTGCGTTAGAATCTGGTCATTGTACCAGATTGCATATTTATAGTGTGGAAGGTAAGTATAACTCTCGAAAATATCCCCGCTACACTTAGTGGGGTAAGTCTGTGGTATGATCTGACCCAGGATCTCACCCTGGCCTCACAGAAGCTCTACCACAGTGCAGACCAGTCCAATCAATAGTTTGTTGAATGATGTTTCTTACCAAGCAGATTTTAGGGCTGAAAATACTTGTCATTTAATTCAACTGCTTTTTATTCCTTTTTCTCCAGATCCCAAGAATGGACATGCACATGTTGTAACATCGCTAACAAAAGTATTCTTCCCAAAGTAACGTCTCAAGCGCAGTCGGATGAGACGCAGAAGGAGGCTAAGGAACTTGCAGCACAGATCACATTCAAGGTAAAATCATTCACTGTTTGATGTTGAAATCATTGTCATTAAACAAATTCTTAAAGCATTAGTTCAGGGGTCAAGCAAGGTTATCTCATATGAAAGATGTACTCAAAAGAAACAAAATGGTGAAGAAAGCATTCAAATATCTTATTCCGTTAAAGGATTAGTTCGGGGGTCAAGCAAGTCCATCTCATATGAAAGATGTTCTCAAAAGAAACAAAATGGTGAAGAAAGCATTCAAATATCTTATTCCATTAAGGAAATATTCAAGTTTAAAGTTTGGTATTGTTTAGAAATGACTGAAATCAGACTAGTCGTGATGTCATAGATTCCTCAAATTCTGTATGTATTCTATCATATTTTGTGCTGCTAGTTTGTGGCTTAACAACCATCGGATATGTCAATGAAATAGTAAAAGAGAATCTAATAAAGTTAATTATGATTTTACCACCTGAAGAAAGTTCAAGAAAAAATAATTCAAATACTGAAAAAGTACAATTAATTTTCTTCAAAATACATTAACAATTGTTAAGAATGTGAGGATGAAGGTGCCAACCTTCCATAGTAGTAGACTTAGCACACCAGTTAATTCTACACAAATAAGACAGGAGCACAGGCCCAATTTGACCCTCGTTGTCGTGGTGCCGTTAAGACCTCATCAAACAAACAAGAGCCTACAACTGTAATAACTCTTTAGCAGAATAAGAGTGTTGACTGTTTCCTTCACCATATTGTGTCTTTTAAAGTCCTTTTCATATAAGATCGGTTTGCTTGACCACTGAACTAATCATTAAGACCAAATAAGATATGTGTTAGTTTCTGCTTCTATTGCCCAAAATCTTGTGTCGGAAGAAAAGGAAAAATTATATTGATTTTATAATCAAAAATTTACCAGCTGATACATTTATTGCAAGATAAATGAGTACAAACCAATTTATTATATTTGATGGCATCATTTAATGTCAAGCTTTCATTTAAGAAAATTTAAAGAAAACAATTCTTTGTTGAAAATGGATCTATTTGAATTGCTAAACTTAGTTACGCATATTTTGTTGCTAGGCATATTCGTGCGGTGCTTTTTCGAAAAAGCTGTCAATCATCAAACCCAGTGAGGTTAATTCCTTGTTGCAACCGCACTTTCATATTCTTTTTCAAGTACTTGAGTTTGTAAGCACTAAGCTTCTTCTCCTACCTCTATTAATCTTCCATGTCTCGCAACCGTACAGTAGCATAGATAGCACCAAAGCCTTGCACACTCCCTTCTATAACTATATCCCACTTTCACCAACCCTTATTTTTCCACCATCAGCTAAGCCGCTCTCATTTCACCGTCAGTTCAAACCACTTTAAAATACTTGGTTATTTTTTATTATATTTTTCTCACAACATACCTACTGTTGGCACACATGATTATTCCAGTTAAGGTGCCATTATACCCAACCAATCCTTGAGGTTTTCCTTTTTCTTTATTTGCAGAAAGAAACAAAGAAAGACAAATCAGACCCATCAGCCGATCAACAACAGACTCCAGCGGCAAGTGGTCCGCAACAGCCACCTGGACCTCAGAACCATGGTCCTATTCCGCCCAATCCCTTCGCTATGTTTGGTAATCAAGGCTTTCCATTTCATCCAAGTATGTTTCCACAATTTCCAAATAACATGATGAACCCAGGTCAAAATCCATTTAATCCTTCCAATCAGCAAGCTTCCTTTCAACCTCCCAACCAATCAGCAACAAGCACACCTGATACAAGTTCAGATTCAACCAATCAGATACAAGAACCTTCAAGTACCAGCCAATCAAGTACTCCAAGTGCATCAGGGACAAATCAGAGTTCAGAGTCTGGTTTAAGGCAGAGGAGGTCGGCAGGTGAGTCAGCGGGGAACAGTACCACACCAAGACCGAGCTCTTCCACCTCAGTACCACCATCGTCATCGCCGTCATCAGGAGAAAGACCAGGGGCTCACCAGCAGCAGTCTAATGACACTTGGGTTATCATCATGATCGTGCTCATCAGTTTAGCGATTGCTTGTCTAGCCATTAGGAGACTTTATGTATTGTACGAGTACAAATTTGATGACACTCCCATTGGACAATGAGATGATGATGTCATTTTAAAAGTATGACCGTGCAATACTTCAGCCTGAGACTTAAGTCAGTGTGACATTTATTTATGGTATTGTAAGTTATGTATGGCATTCATGACAGATTATTATGATATCGTGACACATTTGAATGATATTATGAGAATCATCAATGATATCATGAGAATCATCTATGGTATTATGAGAATCATCAATGATATCATGAGAATCATCAATGGTATCATGAGAATCATCAATGATATCATGAGAATCATCAATGGTATCATGAGAATCATCAATGATATCATGAGAATCATCAATGGTATCATGAGAATCATCAATGATATCATGAGAATCATCAATGATATCATGAGAATCATCAATGATGTCATGAGAATCATCAATGATATCATGAGAATCATCAATGGTGTCATGAGAATCATCAATGATATCATGAGAATCATCAATGATATCATGAGAATCATCAATGATGTCATGAGAATCATCAATGATATCATGAGAATCATCAATGATATCATGAGAATCATCAATGATATCATGAGAATCATCAATGATGTCATGAGAATCATCAATGATGTCATGAGAATCATCAATGATGTCATGAGAATCATCAATGATGTCATGAGAATCATCAATGATGTCATGAGAATCATCAATGATGTCATGAGAATCATCAATGATGTCATGAGAATCATCAATGATGTCATGAGAATCATCAATGATATCATGAGAATCATCAATGATATCATGAGAATCATCAATGATATCATGAGAATCATCAATGATGTCATGAGAATCATCAATGATGTCATGAGAATCATCAATGATGTCATGAGAATCATCAATGATGTCATGAGAATCATCAAAGATGTCATGAGAATCATCAATGATATCATGAGAATCATCAATGATATCATGAGAATCATCAATGATATCATGAGAATCATCAATGATGTCATGAGAATCATCAATGATATCATGAGAATCATTAATGATGTCATGAGAATCATCAATGATGTCATGAGAATCATTAATTATATCATGAGAATCATCAATGATATCATGTGAATCATCAATTATATCATGAGAATCATCAATGATATCATGTGAATCATCAATGATATCATGAGAATCATCAATGATATCATGAGAATCATCAATGGTGTGACATTGATTATATCATGCCAATTGACATTCTTCCGTGGCATTTATTGATTATATCATGCCATTTTATTGACTTTACCATAATATTTGTTGATGATAGAGTAAGTTATTGATGAAGTTGTGACGTGTATTGATGGTATAGCAACCATAGATGACATTGTGACATTTATTGGTAATATTGTGATATTTATTAATGATATCGGGACACTGACATGGGACACATATCAATGCTGTGACATTTATAGGTGATATCATGACATGTGGTATTGAGACAATTGATTAAATAGTGACATTTAATGATGATGTGACATTTATTGATGTATTGGGACACTTATTGATGATGTCACCACATGTTGTGTAATTGTGACATTTTGATGATGTCACCACATATTGTGTAATTGTGACATTTAACGATGGTGTTGTGACACTTACTAAATGATATTTGGACACTGATGATACAGGGTTATTGTGATATTTGTTGATGATATCGTGGCATTAAGTGATGAAAGTGTGACATTGACCATATACCTCTAGTTATAGAACATTACTTTATTTTGAAGTGTATTCAGTCAATCGATTCCACAACTAACCATCAGGAGACTGTAAATGTATTAGTACAAATTTAATTTTTTTAAATGTACCCATCAAGTATGATCTTGTCATGATGGAAATGTGACAGTATCATTTAAGCAAGTAGCTCTCTCTCAGTGTGACATTTTTGATGATGATGTGACTTGCCATTGATGATATTGTGACATTGTGTATGATATTTGAACTTGATATGGGGACATTTGTTGATGACACCATGACATTTGTTGATGACACCATGACATTTGTTGATGACACCATGACATTTGTTGATGACACCATGACATTTGTTGATGACACCATGACATTTGTTGATGACACCATGACATTTGTTGAAGACACCATGACATTTGTTGATGACACCATGACATTTGTTGATGACACCATGACATTTGTTGAAGACACCATGACATTTGTTGATGACACCATGACATTTGTTGATGACACCATGACATTTGTTGATTGTTGATGACACCATGACATTTGTTGATGACACCATGACATTTGTTGATGACACCATGACATTTGTTGATGACACCATGACATTTGTTGAAGACACCATGACATTTGTTGATGACACCATGACATTTGTTGATGACACCATGACATTTGTTGATGACACCATTACATTTGTTGATGACACTTTGACATTTGTTGATGACACCATGACATTTGTTGATGACACCATGACATTTGTTGGTGACACCATGACATTTGTTGATGACACTTTGACATTTGTTGATGACACCATGACATTTGTTGATGACACCATGACATTTGTTGGTGACACCATGACATTTGTTGATGACACCATGACATTTGTTGATGACACCATGACATTTGTTGATGACACCATGACATTTGTTGAAGACACCATGACATTTGTTGATGACACCATGACATTTGTTGATGACACCATGACATTTGTTGATGACACCATGACATTTATTGATGATATCACAACCTGTGATGATGTCTGACCCTTATGATATTTTGACATTTGTATATTGAAACTCATTGTTATTATTCAAAGTATGTATTGGGATACTCTTTGATGATATGGAGACATGATATCATAACATTTACCTATGTAGTCCAGTGACTTGGCAAAAAATACAAATGCCCCTGTAGGTACACCCTAGATACCGCCCTATATCTCTAAAACTGGGCATGATGGGTACATCACACTATAGACTTTATTAATGGAGATGATCTTACGATTCATTTGGTATCCTTTAAAAAGATCGGTAAATGTATCGGTTTTAATCCCCTGTATAGTGTTCATTTGAAAGTCCAATGACCTTAAGCATATTTCTGACCACAGCAAGATATTCAAAGGTCACAGATGAAGCAAACTATACCTTTTGAATTCCTTATGACCAGCTGAGTAATTTGATATATTTGTCAATAGGATTGGGCCATTTTAAAATTTGGTCCCATACTGACCTTTGACCTTGAATTACTCCTGACCTAGACTTCAAAAACCAGGCAACTCTCTCTAGAATTTTTCTATAGGACCTAAACATTAAATGTACAAAGTTTGGTGCTTTAATCCAACGTGTATAGATATGAGCCAAATTTGGACCTAAGCCTCCGGACTTATAATATCACAACATGTATTAATGATGTAATATTTCTAGATGATATGGTGACCAGGGTTCGCGTTAACGACAAATTTGTTGCATATTATGCTATGGCTGAAATTTCTCACGACACATGTTGTACCTGCGTCGTAAGAGTTAGATATAGCATGTGAAATTTTACGCCTGAGTTTTTCATTAACTTAAATGAAAATCATGAACATCTTATCTCTCTGATGCGATTGAAAGTTTTATTTCACACAAAAATGATTTTGAATTACTCATAAATAAAAGAAAAATGACACAACTGCGAGACTAACGGCCGAATGATTCAACATGCCTGTATTAGTATTGTACATAAACACATATACTTCATAGGCTCTATGCATGATGTACGTACACATGTACATGTAGTAGTGTATGTGGAAGTTTTGATGTTGTTTTGATCAATGCAGGCTGTCAGTTGTCAACGATATTATTAGCTAGGATTCTACTTTCCTCCTGTATTGTGTTGATCGTGTATCTGTGAAGTGATCACAATCTGCAAGTCAAGTTACTATACTGTAAAGAAGTAGTTGTTCAAGATCTCAATAGTATATTATTATTGACAATTGGTCAAAGTTCACTAAAACCTCATGAAAGGTTTGGATACGATAAACAAAATATTTTCCTATTTTATTTTGGATTGTTAACCAAAATTTAATGGTTCAACAATCAACATTATACAAGGATTGGGTATGAACTTTTTCTTAATATTTTGTATGATAATAATAGTGCCAATTTGTTTATGTTTTGGGTATTTTAAGTGCAATTTTCTTTTACTTTAGCGAGGCAGGCCTACACAAGTGTGTGTGTGAATAACAATACTTGCAAGCTTCGCTAGCGCACAGTGCCCTGTACATTACGCAGTGCCCTGTACTTACGACGGAAAATTGACAAAATACGCCAAAAATCAAAGGCTTGTCGCAACCAAATACGTCCGACAAAAAATTATAATGCAATTTCTGGTTGTGACAATGACCATCATACCTCCTGTTTTAAAAATATCAATGTCACAGTACTCAATCTGATATTGTTACCTCCGATATTGTTACAAAGAAGTTGGACGGAGCTTACGTTTTTGCCTCCATCTGTGTGTTTGTTTATCATCAAGATATCTCAAGAACTGATGACTGGATTTGAATCAAATTTGGTGTGTGGTTTTGTTACTGCTTAAGGAAGACGTGCTGACAATTTGGGACATATTAGAATGGGAAGGGTACAAATGGGGGTGGGGACATTTTATCTGTCATTAGAATGTCTCAAGAACTGATTATTGGATTTTGATTAAATTTGATGTGTGGTTTTACATTACTAACGAAACAAGTGATTTAAATTTGGGAAGTATTGGTACAAGGGAAGGGCAGAATCAAGGGGTGGGGATGCTTAGGGTAAAGTCTGTCAAGACAGTTGAAACTTTCCAGTGGAATATGGTGAACAATGAATTCATACCATAAAAAGAAATCCAGCAATCAATTTTTTGGACTTAAAGATACAAAACTCAAGTGGTCTTTGGAATCAAAGAAAATGAAACATTAAATTCTGCCATGAATAGAAAATGATGGAATGTGCATCTTGAATGAAAAGAACTCAAACAATGAATGCTTCGCCTGAATAAAACTGAAAACACTGGTATGGCCTTGGAAGAAATCCAATCAGAAGATAACCTTCATGTGTTCAGAATGTAAATGAGCATTCCAGATCAAAACTTGGGGATGAATGAATCTTGGTGGGCCTAAGATTTCTGAGGTAGATAATATTGAGTATTGGGATAAATTATTCTAGGCATGTTGGAATTGTAACGGGAGCGAAGGTATGCGTTCTACAGAGTGCTAATATTCTAGTTTCTGTATGTTTTGACACAGTGCACATAAATATATAAAAAATAATGTAATAACTTCAAGCTGTTGTCAGGAAATGAAGTATAGGCAAGGGTATATCATGCAGAGATTATACAAGGGAGCCTATCCCACCCCAAGTTTTTGAAAGTCACTGGTAAAATGTGTGACTGGTAGGTAAAGTGCTCTTGTTGGTAAATAGAGTTGATGGAAATTGACAGTAAATATACATTTCTATTTTGTTTGTAAGCAAAGTAGCATGACGTGATATATTCTTATGCCCAATGCACCCTGGCCTGGACTTATTTTCTACATTGCTTGCAGTATCTATCTTGTGCAAAAGCAAATATGCTTACCATGAAATGCTTACCATAAAAATGCTTACCGTAAATTCTTACTGTAAAATTCTTACCGTAAAATGCTTACCTTAAAATGCTTACCGTAAAGTGCATAATGTAAAGTGCTACCATCAAATGCTTATCGTAAAATGCTTACCGTAAAATGCTTACCGTAAAATGATTACCGTAAAATGATTACCGTAAAATGATTATCGTAAAATGATTACCGTAAAATGATTACCGTAAAATGATATCGTAAAATGATTACCATAAAATGATTACCATATGGACATATTAAGCGCCCTTGCTCTTATAAACGCCCACTCAATTTTTTTGGGCTGATAGCAATGTATTTGATTTGAAGACTTAATATAAGTTTTATTTTTTTACATCATTTGCTTATTTTGCATTTGACACTCCCAATGTTTTTTGTGGTGGTCATTTTGGGGCTAGTATAGAACCAGCTCACACAATGTGTTTGAATAGCACACTGTACGCGGCTACGGAACATGGGCGCCAATCAGCATAGGAACATGTTCTTTATGGGGGGGGCACAAAGATATGCTACAACACTAGTTCAATGGTAAAAAATTGACTTAGTTGAGGGGCATAATATAGGTCACTGCAACATTGGGGGCATGTGCCCCCCCCCCTCCCGATTCCTATGTCTGTGCTTATCAGAAAGAAACTTTGAGCCTAAAAATTTGTGAAATTTTCTTTTTGTAAGCGCCCGGGTACATCTAATACATTATTTGTCATAAAAAGTCATAAAAATGTTTCAAAAATTTTATCAACATTTTTTAGAAATTAATCATTATACAACTTCCTGAAATAGTCTTAAATTACAAATTTTTCAAGTATGAATGAGTGGACCTCTATCCTTTCTACTGTAAATCCGTGATGGTTTTAATCACCTTAAGTAACCGTTTGAAGTTCCCTCTTCTCTCTCAACCCTTAACCTTATTAACTGCAGCCTGAGTTATTTACCAAGGGGCCTCTTCGGAAACACAACTTTGTCTGATCTGTATTCACTAACTCTTCAAACTAATCGGTTATCATTAATCCCACTACTCTTCCTTGGACACATGCCAAATCTGAAATATCTTTTTTACGGACAGCAATTTGATTAATAACCGCATTCCAAATGAAGCTTTTGTATACAACTCAAATTTGATATTCTTATCATTTAGAAATAATGTAATCAGTTCCATCCATCCTAGAGCATTCGGGAAATCAGAACCATTTGAAGTTGATATTGACCACAACTTTCTCGATCTTTATAAACCCCCTATATATAAGTGGAGAAGACTTATCTTTATTTTCAGTCCGATATGAAGGGGGGAAAAATAAGGTTTACAAAAGATTTTGAGTTTTCTTCCTGTTCATAGATCACAGCTTTTGCATGTGTCAAAAATAATTCTTCAGCAATAACACAAAAACTGAACAGGCTGTTTTTCAAACCTTTTGAATTCGATACAATCTGACAATAACTTTCTTTATCTTTATAGCTATCTAGCTTAATCCATTCGAGCCATTAGGTTTATAGGGCCGGTGCTTATCCCCAGTTTGCATGGCGCAAGCGGATGAGAGTACATGACCCCCCTGGACGGGAACGCTAGTCCATTGCAGGCATCGAGGTCAACTCTCCAGTTATGCAATGCTCATTTACAGCTGAGTGGACTGAAGCTATTAAAGTGTCTTGCTCAAGGACACAATCTGACAATGCAGCGCGCACAACAGAATCGAACTTGCAAGTACCTTTCAAACATGAGCAGGACTCCTTAACCACTGAGCCATTGCACTTCTCTCAATGCACCTCTTTTAAATAATTTAAAATCTCTGTTTGATCTGCTTGTTCTTTATCTTTATAACACCCCCCTAAGCAAGTGGAGCAGACATCTTTATTTTCAGTCTTGTATGAAAGAAGTGAATATAAAAAATGATAAAAGATAGTCAGCTGCCGTCACATGCTTTTGCAGCTTTTGCAACAATATCAGCAAAGACTACTATGAATGTGATATTATTTTAATAGAACGTAATGTAAATCTTCAGTTTGTTTTCTGCAGTGTAATAGGTGAGAGGGGGCACACCTCTTATTTGCATTGTATATTATCCTGCGATAAACACTTTGTGATGTGATTGCATCGTACATTTCAGGTCATTTTACTTCTTCCTAGGGAAGTTATTTATCTCACTCAATTTAAGTGGTTCTGTTTGAATTACTGTTTAACGTTTAAAGAATGTTGCATCTTTTCTGATTTTGTCTCCTTATATTTCAAACATGAACAATGTACATGAATAATCTTTCCCTGGCATACATTTGCCGGGAGATACTAGACGTTAAGCTCCTGCAGAGTGTGCCATCTCCTTGGTCATTATCAGCATGTGTGAATGATTGATTTTGTTAGCGCTATGGTACTTGGGTGATGGAGCACCTAAATGCCATGAATTAATGTTTCAATTTCTGCTGTACTCTTACAGTTTTTATAATACTTTTCTTCAGATCGTTTATATTTTTATGTTGTATATATTTAGTTTCCGAGTGACAGTAGGAAAGAATGAAATTAGTGGGGGAGGGGGAGGGGGTCGGCACAGAAAAGGAAATGGGGGGGTAGTTATATAACTGGTACCCACCCACACATCTGTGTTTTCTTACAACTTATAATTGGGAAGAAAATGGGAATTGCAGAAGTGATAGCTTTATTGGTATGACAACAGTCCGATGAACAGATGTACGATATTAATTTAGGGTCAAAATTACAGACAGAAGTCCTGCACACACAAAACAATTACAGTTTGTTTCTAATGCAATATTTGTTTTATGAATTTGTTTGGTAAAACTGGGATGTGAGCCATTCACCCATATTTTAAAAGGGAACAATTTTGCAATACTTGATATTTTAGCTCCAGTGAAGGCAATATTTTTAAGAATGGCATTTACATCAGTGAAAAGGCTACATTTTACACTGTATAAGGGGGAGGGAAGGGGGCATGTGCCCATATGGTTTTACCCAATATGATTCAACCCTTATAATCACTCACTTGAAATAGCATAATTGCCATAAAAATTGGTCCATGTCAGAGGTCAAAGAATTGGTCTTAGATTAGACAGAAGGGGCATAAATAATTAATTCTTAAGCACTGCTTGAAGTGTTGATGGTTAAGAACAGTGTTGTAAATTTCCTTACCCCGAGGATGGTTTGGGCCCTTACACTATTACTGATATTAATAACTGAATTCAAGCACCCCTGTATGGAAGATTCTTATTTTCTGCAACAGATAATTAAGGAATAGTTTATCTATAATTATATTATTCTTATATGTTTATTACCTTGATGTTCAGACAGACAATATTAAATCCGACAAAAATGGACAAAGTTTCAGTACTTAATTTTTCTGTCATTTAAAATTTTGATTGTATATCACATTTCCGTTTGAATTTCTCTTCAAAGGTATTTTTCTGCAGACAACTGAAAATGGTGTCTTGTTGATTTTCTCTCGATGTTAGTTCTGCCTTGTTTTATAGATAGGATGATGGTAGTGGCAAGAGCAGTGGCGTGGGGGTTATATTTCACTGGGGGTGCAAGGGAATTTTGGCGCCCCCCCCCCCAAAAAAAAAAAATAGCTCAAAAGAGTAAAACGTTGGGCACATAGAATTAAATTGGCATGCACCGTTTAGGAAATTGTTTAAAATTAGTGTTTCGAATATAGGCACCGTCAAAGCCTTGGAAGGGGTCTAGGGGGGGCGAAAGTTTCCAAACTACGAAGGAAATCTCCTTTTAAATAAAGAAAATTTCCCCAAATTTAAGAAAAATTTCCCAAATATTGAAGAAAATGAAGGAAATTTCATGAAAATGGAATCAAATTCCATGAAATTGAAGGAAAATTCCCGAACTTAAATTGCAGATTTCCCAAAAATTGAAGGAGAATTCTCTGAAATCGCAGATTTCCCAAAGAAAATAAATTTGTATCACGTTTATTATTGGGAGGGGCTTAAAATTGTGTCAACTGTATAGAGGCATGCTATAGGGGCGAAGTCCTGGTGGGACACAGGATTTTGCAGGAGGCACTACGTTTGTCATGGTTTTTATAGCAGAAAAGGGCTTTAAAATGTGTCACATCTATTGGGCGAAACTGCACTTTGGGGCACTGGGGCAAAATCCCTGCGATTTTCAGAACAGAAAATTGCTTAATATTATGTCAAATCCAGGGTCGACGTCCGTTGGTCCCATATTTTAGGACCTCTCCCGGACTGATTTTATCCCTCCCTTTCCTGATTTTGATTGTACCGTTTCGTGATTTTGCCCCACTTTTGATAAGAAAATCTGATTTTGTGACTTTGCCATCCATCCCCACACACGCTCTCCGCACACCCCCTCCCCGCAAGCACCCTTTCGCGCCCCTCCCCCCCGCACCCTCCCCCCCGCACCACTCCCCATACGCCACTCTCCCGACGCCACTCCCCGCGCGCCACTCCCGACGCATCACTCCCCGCACGCGCCACTACCAGCACGCGCCACTCCCCGCACGCGCCACTCCCCGCACGCGCCACTCCCCGCAGGCGCCACTCCCCGCACGCGCCACTCCCCGCACGCGCCCCACCCCACTCCCGGCGCCACTCCCGCAGGCGCCACTCCCCGGACGCGCCACTCCCGCAGGCGCCACTCCCCGCGACGCGCCACCCCCGCACGCCACTCCCGCGCACCACTCCCGACGCGCCACTCCCCGCGACGCGCCACCACTCCCCGCGACGCACCACTCCCCGCGCACCACTCCGCGCCACTCCCCGACCGCCACTCCCGACGCACACCACTCCCAGACGCACCAACTCCCGCGACGCACCACTCCCCGCACGCACCACTCCCCGCACGCACCACTCCCCGCACGCACCACTCCCCCCACCGACGCGCGCAACTCCCGACGCGCGCACCACTCCCCGCGACGCACCACTCCCCCACGCGACTCCCGCGCAACTCCCCGCACCACTCCCGCCACGCACCACGACGCAACTCCCGCGACGCAACTCCCCACGCACAACTCCCCGCGACGCACAACTCCCCGCGACGCATAACTCCTCCCCCCCACGCACCACTCCCGCGACGCAACTCCCCCGCACCACTCCCGCGCACGCAACTCCCGCAGACGCACAACTCCCGCGACGCACAACTCCCCGTGACGCACAACTCCCTTGACGCACCACTCCCCGCACGCACCACTCCCCGCACGCACCACGCACGCAACTCCCCCGCGACGCACACTCCCCCGCAGACGCACAACTCCCCGCACTTTCCTCCCCGCACAACTCCCGCACGCAACTCCCCGCACCACTCGACGCATACAACTCCCCGCAGACGCGACAACTCCCGCGACGCACAACTCCCGACGCACAACTCCCGCAGACGCACAACTCCCCGACGCACAACTCCACGCACCACTCCCGCACGCACCACTCCCAACTCCCCGACGCATTCAGACGCACAACTCCCATACGCACCACAACACCCCGCACGCACAACTCCCGCGACGCACAACTCCCCGCACGCACAACTCCCCGCACGCACAACTCCCCGCACGCACAACTCCCCGCACGCACAACTCCCCGCACGCACAACTCCCCGCACGCACCTTTCCCCGCACGCACCTTTCTCCGCACGCACCTTTCCCCCCTCCCTCCCCGAACACACTCCCTCCACACACACCCTCCCTCGCACACCCACCTGAAACACACTGCCCCTCCCACAAACACACTTTCGGTAGGATCAACCAGACTATGTTTATCATTTTGACGACAACTACAATATTTTTTAATGGAACTTTGTGCAAAATCAATGGCCAAAAACCACGACCGAAAGTGCATGTGGAATGGGGAATTTAGTTTATAATTTGGGTTGATGTGTTGCAAATGGTGAAAACAAACCCAAAACTATCACAGAACAGAAATTTCGAATCTAAAATTTATAAAAACTTGAAAGCTTGCAATGAAAGTTATGATCATGCATGGGCAAGGGGGTGTACTTCCTCCAAAGATTTTTTTGTATTGAATTATTTCAGTATTTGTAGAATTTAAAATATGTGCGTATTTTTATCCACACAATCTTGTTTTGCCTATCCATCTAAAATCTATTATAGCCGACCGTGGTTCTGATCGAAGAAAAATGGTTTCATATTAACATAATAAATCCCCCCCCCCCTTCCCACACACACGCCCTTCCCTCTACACATCCCCTCCCCGCACACACACCGTTCTCCGCCCACAGACACACTTTCGAAAGGATCATCCGGACCATGTTTATCACTGTGACAACTACAATAATTTTTTAATGGAAATTTTGCAAAATCAAGGGAATGCACTTCCCTCAAAGATTTGCTTATCATTGTTTTTTGTGTTGAATTATTTGTAGAATAAAACATATGTGGGTATTTTTCTGCACACAATTTTGTTTTGCTAATCCAGCTAAAATCTATTACGGCCGACAGTGGTTCTGACCATGGAGGTACTATTTGGGATTTCCCAAATAGTATCTCCATGTTCTGATCGAAGACAAATGGTTCCATAGTAACATTGTAACCGTGCCTATAGGCCTACGCATATCATACTCAAGACCTTACTGGTGTATGCACAGATTATCACATCCTCTAGATTCTCTTTGTACCAAATTAAACCCATTGCCCTGTGGAATGCGGCTTAGGCAGATGTGCTGCACTGCCGCTTTTGGTATAAGCACACGACCAGGCCAAGATCGTACTTTGGGAGATATTTCACCTGATCATAGCCACTTTCAAAAATTGACAAAAGTGACCCTATTGAAAATGAAAAGTGCCCTTTTTGAAAATGAAAAGTGCCCCTCAATTACTATCCCAATAGTTGGAAACTGGCGACTTATTTCAGTCCCATGTACGGGAGGAATGTTTCCCCATCGGAAAAGTGCCCCTTTCTAAAAATGAAGTGCCCCTTTTACTTTACTTTTGTTGTTTTGGGCTCACTTTTTCTATCTACAGAAAGGGATGGGGATTATGCATCTGACTTAAACAGTGCCCCCTAAGCGGTCGTGCCCCCACTTTTCGAAAGCTTCCTACACCCCTAATGCAGTAATGATGTTTACCTTGTGCAAAGGCAGGTTTGACCAAAATAATTAACATTCTTAGTCGAAACATTGCTCAAAGCTTTTATTTGGCCATCAACTAAAAAAAAAAGCAATAAATGTCAATAAATTTTTGTAAAGTAAACAACTGACTGACTCAATAATTAGTTTCCAGGGTTACACAGGTCACACATTTTCAATGGACTAAAACAACTAAGAAAGTTACATTAAATGGTCACACATTTTTTTAAGTCCTGATATTGGCACATAGAAGGAAGGGCCATCTATCATGAATGACCTTTACTACTGTTCGGCCAATGCTACATATTTTAGATCCTAATTTAGCTAAATGAACAAGTAGGCACCAAGGTGGTGAGTACTCATCAAGAGATTCTGGACGGCGGGGAGTAAAATAATTTCTGGTTAATTTCACTTTCTATCTGATAATTGCCAGATTGTGATACGGCACTTTATATACACCACTAATAATAGTCATATCATATACTAATGAATGGGGAGGAAAAAACTCAAAAGGGTCACTATTGATGAATAATTTAATGTACGAAGTTACATTAAATGTCACCCATTGTTTATATCCTGATGTTAAAAGCTAAAACAAATATTCATCCATCATGGATAACCTGTGCTGCTTTTCGTCCAATGAGGCATGTCAACCTCAAAAACTACTAAACGAACAGTTACCCATGGACTAAAAAAACGGAACGGGGAGGGAGTAGGGGCGTAAAATAAACAGGTTGGTCAATTTACACCTTTTTCGCCATTGTCAAACATAGGTTTTCGCCATTATGGGGAGGCCCGCTGTTGAACGCACATTCATTTTCTTAATTTTTACCGGTCCGTACGACCCGGGCCCCCTAGTTCCTCGGGCCCGGGGAAGTGGCTCCCCCACGCTCACACGAACACATTTAGCCTTCTCGGCTTGGTGCACGATTTCCTTTAATTCCTTCGTAATATCAGTGTCATATCAGAAAGCTGTTTCAATAAATTTAAAAAGGAATTGCGAAAAGAGCTTAATTAGCACAAAAACAAAACAAACATGGGTTGAGATTGATTAGAAAGTTGTTTTAATTATTTGAGTTTTTAGTTTATCAATATTTGCCAAGATTCTTTAAAAAGTACAAAAATGTAGTTTGATATGGTAGATAGGTAGATAGCCATGATATTTTCTTGTTGTTTTAAAGATAATCGGGTTTTGAGGGAAATGATATGAATTCAAACAATGATTATATTTTCAAGTATGAATGATCTCGAGCGAGGCAAGATTATAATTATTTCGAAAAATAAGTCGGCGTGATTGCACTTGGTCCTAATTTGATTGTGCTTCATCGCGAACTTTATGTCAGTTTATGTCAGTTTCGGAGCCATGAGTGTTCTTCACAGACGCAGTTTCTTTTCTTGAGAAAATACAGAAAATGGACATTCTGCCGAACGTTTCCGATTTATTCTTTGAGTGTTGTGTATATTATCACGACTTGATTGGAATCTAAGAGCACCAATCAGTTTTGTGCTTGCAGCTTCCAGCAGAGATTAGCTGTAAACGTCCCTCAATTTGATCACTTTGCTTAATCGGCTCATATTTATTCAATACGAACATTTCAATTGGTTCTTTTGACGCAGGGGTGATTTTACGGCACACCACTGTGGCATATTCAGGGCAGTCATTCCTCTCATCCCATTTTAGGCTATTTATGACGTCATAATGTAACGTCACCGGGTTCTGAGAAGATGGTGAAATTGCCGCAGAAATTTCATCGCTCTTATCGGTTGCTTGAACTTTTGTCCAAATAGAACTGCTTGCAAAAACCAATTTCTTCTCAAGGTTCTCGCTTTTGCTACACTTGGTATCTTTCAACACTTGTTCAGTTGACTTCCAATCATCCTGTGTTATGATTGGACGTGACTTCAGAGCCACAGGTTTCAGAATCTTTGAAAGATGTCCAGGGTAAATTTTACTGGTCATTCGCACTGGTCGGCTTAAGTGACGACGAGGAGGGTAACGCACCCTCTGCACGGAGTGACTGATACCTTGACTCAAAAATGTCACCTTCTCTGAAAATGGGCTTGAAGGAGGCAGTGAGGCTATGACATCACGTGGATTCTGCCAAGGTATGACGGGGTACCTCCCGCTGCGACTGATTCAATCGTTTTGAATCTTGATCTGCTCTTCCTGGGTTTGGTTTCACGGAAGCCAGCAGTTGGCATGATTCTATGCAATTTCTTGCAGTAGATGTATAAAATGTCGCCCTAATTTTTAAATCCAGCTTCAACTGGTGTTTGACAAGTATTCGAGTCATAAACTAAAAGAAAGAAATATATGATCATTTGCAAAAACAGTTTGTCTTTACACGTTTAGCAAAACGAGTTGGTGTGAAATAAAGTGTGCGAACCACATTATATCAGCACGGTGACATCATCGAGGGGCAGGGGGTACAGCCTTCTAGTCCTTATTTCCCTTATCGATAAAACTGACCAACCGTTGCATCTTTGCGCCACCTCTATAAGAGCAATTTGTACTAGCAGAGTAAAGTCACTTCGCGGGAGAATCCCCAAATCGTGCATTTACAGGAACCACACCACTTCTTCCTATAAGAATACTTAAAGGAGACATAAAGTCTGACACAATCCTTATTTCATATGATAGAATTGAAAATAACAAATTTTCTGATCCAGTTTCATAACTCCCGAAGCAATCTAACACATTTGTTTGTAATTATAAAAACTTTAATGCTAGTACTTAATAGTAGCGTGGGAGATACCATTTTGATTTCAAAACATGCAGAATATAATGTCATCATTCCAGCAGAATGTTGGAATGCTTTGTATTTCTCTATAATCTACCTCAAGTTTTCTAGCTAATGAAGAATTGTTTTTCTTTTGTAAGGGGCAAAGAAATTTTTGTGTACACATGAAATTATCAAAACATGCTGTTAAATCTTTGTGCCACATCATTCTGGATTGAAAACTTTAATCACATTTATAAACAAATACATTATAATCCTTATGTTCCTATCGGGGAAATGTTGTCATCATGCACAATATTTCACCACAGAATTAAACAAAATGGCAAAACATGTGTCAATTTCAAACATGAATAACTTGTGATAGGAATAAGATTTTGACTTGCTGTTTTGGGTTAGGATTTGTATCCTCTATCATACTGTAATGATTGTGTCAGTCGTTATTTCTCCTTTAATGCAAGAACCCGTACAGGAATAGCTTAGAGGTCAAGCGTGCACATAGTGAAAGAGGACCTCAAAAGAAACAAAATGAGGGAATAAAACATTCCGTTTGGTAGATATTTAAGTTTAAAGTTTGGTATGATTTGTGTATAAACGACTGGAATCAGACTAATTGTGATGTCACAGCTTCAGATTCATCAAAATCGTTATGTATTCTGTCATATTCTGTCCTGCAATTTTGTGGCTTAAAAATCATTGCATATCAGCAAAGTAGTAAAACAGAATCTAGTTAAGGTAATTATAATTTAGCACTGAAGTTTTAGAAAAAATAATCAAAATGGTACAAAAGTTTAATAGATACAGTTGTTAAGAATGTGAGAACGAGGGCGCCAACCTTCCATAGTAGACTTGCTACACCAGTTATTTCTATGCAAATGAGACAGAAGTTTAAATTTAAACTTGAATATCTCCCTATCGGAATAAGATTTTTGAATGCACGTTTCTTTTAATGTCCTCTCTCAACTATAAACTGGCTTGATGACTGAAATAATCCTTTAATGACATGCAGAAACAGATTATATGTCCTCTCTCAACTATGAACTTGCTTGATTACTGAAATAATCCTTTAATGACTTGCAGAAACAGATTATATGTCCTCTCTCAACTATAAACTTGCTTGATGACTGAAATAATCCTTTAATGACATGCAGAAACAGATTATATGTCCTCTCTCAACTATGAACTTGCTTGATGACTGAAATAATCCTTTAATGACATGCAAAAACAGATTATATGTCCTCTCTCAACAATAAACTTGCTTGATGACTGAAATAATCCTTTAATGACATGCAAAAACAGATTATATGTCCTCTCTCAACTATAAACTTGCTTGATGACTGAAATAATCCTTTAATGACATGCAGAAACAGATTATATGTCCTCTCTCAACTATGAACTTGCTTGATGACTGAAATAATCCTTTAATGACATGCAGAAACAGATTATATGTCCTCTCTCAACTATAAACTTGCTTGATGACTGAAATAATCCTTTAATGACATGCAAAAACAGATTATACGATTGCGAGAGATAGAAGAGCTCCCAAATAATCTCAATAGAAAGGGTTTTCAGGTTGTAGAAAGATCACTCTTAAAATTAAAGACGAAAGATGAACTAAATAATAATCCACTTCTCAAAACTTCTTAAGCGTAGTGGTGGTGGTGGTGGAGTATACACATAAGAAAAGTGTTTTTAATATTTAGGCTATGGGTGTGGTAAAGTAAAATCATCGGCGGGATTTTCCTGCCGAAAACTGGGGAGGGAGGGGAAATCAAAAGTGTGTGTGTGTGTGTGTGCGGGGGAGGGGGTGGAGGGAATCACATTTAGATACAAGAAATTACCATACCGAAGATTTAGGCCTAAATTTGGACAAAAGTGTATGTGAAGGGCGGGGAGGGATTCACATTTAGATACAAGAAATCACCATACCGAAGATTTAGGCCTAAATTCGGACAAAAGTGTATGTGAAGGGCGGGGGAGGGATTCACATTTAGATACAAGAAATTACCATACCGAAGATTTAGGCCTAAATTCGGACAAATGGGTGTGTGTGTGGGGGGGGGGGGTGCTCACCCCTTAATACTGCCTATGGTAAAACAAGGTGATTGTCAAAATCATCTCAACAATTTGTTTTAAAGGTATGGATTTTTTATAAGCCTAGCGTTATTCCTAGATGGAGATTATTGGGTCCCACGTACCTTCAGGGTATGGCCCAATGAGTTCATCACAAGCATACAGTTTTGCGTTAAGCTCGGACGAAAAAATTCCAGTCTTTTAGAAGACTGCCTTTTGCGGTCTTTTGATGATTTCTGAATGACAAAAAAATGGAATGGGATTAACGTTAATAGGATTTTTGCTGGTTCATCATTATGAAAATAAGGTTAATTTTCAGACAAAACAGAGGATAAACAATATGATTCATGCGATTGAAGTATGATATTTGTTTAAGGACATAGGCATTATTGCAAACCTAAATCTAAACTTCACAACTGAAATTTGTTGTAAAGTTAACTCGTATTGTTTTGTTTATAACCATCTACCGTTAGGTTACTTGCTATAATGCAGGTTGTACCGTTTAATTTTTTCAATGTTCATAATATTCATGTAGGGGCCTATAGGCCTAGGCAGATTCAGATAAGGGGTCAGCTCTGCTTTTACTTGAAATTGTGTAACTTCCACGGCTTTATAACTTTTACATAATTGTTTTTTGTTTTTTGTGTGTGTCTTATTCTGGTATTGGTAGTCTACTGCGGCCGTGTACTTATAAAGTGAAAGATACTTACCTCTCTATCCACAAGAATAGAACTCTCGTTCACCGAAGAAAGTTGCCTTTCTTGTGAACTAATTTTTGGCGCAAAATTCTTGCTTCGTACATAAAGCATGATGAAATGGTATCTTATATCGTAAAAAAAAGATATTTCTCGGAGAAAATTTGTAAAACAATGTTAACTCAATGAAATTTTTTACTGAAAAACCCGTTGTTAACGGTAAACAACAGAGCTGTTTCAAAGTTATGCGTCATAGAGCTGTAACTTTTTGCGCGCAAAGCCACGCATGGGCATGGTGCTCATGTACGTTTAAACTACCACATAGGGCCTATACGTTAAAAGAAATTTTTATAAAATAAAGATTTAATTTCGTATCCATGGTATGAATTCCGCTACTGACAATTTAGAAGGCAATCAAACAATATCATTGATCAAAAACAATAGTTCTGACATAGAACTGATAGTTTTTAAACGTAACTAAACTAGAATTAAATATCATTTTCATTTTTAGACAGATGAAGAGCGTATTTCTCCATGCGCTTGTTGTTGCCCGATAATCATTGGTCGGTGCTATTTGCACTGGATTACTAGCTACAACGTGCGTGGTGCACCTCCATATCTATGCGCGTAAAGAGTATTTGCGTCACGCACCACCTTGATAATCTGCTCAACACCCAACGAAAAGTGACAACAAAGTGAGCGCGCAATTTTGCCTCACAGATTGTCACGCAGAACCTTCAAAAATATGATGAACATTTTCTAGGATGAAAATCTTTTCGCCTATACAGATTTTGATAGATTTGATGCGTTTAAAAAAAAAATCACATTTGCTTCTGATGCTTTTGTTTTGATTTTACCCAATGCTTTTCTTTGGATTGGTGTTAACTTATCCGTGTACTAGGATTAGTACAGTGGTCCATCAAGTTGATCATATATGAAAGAATAGGACTTTAAATGAGACAAAATGTTGAAGAAACCTTCAAAAATCTTATTCCCGTAAGGAGATATTCAAGTTTAAAGCTCTGTCTTATCTTTGCAGAAATGACTGGTGTAGTAAGTCTACTACAGAGAGGTTGGCGCCCTTATCCTCACATTCTTAACAATTGTTAATGTATCTAAAAATATATATATTTAACATTTTTCCTGTTTCAATTTTTTTCCCTCAATCTTCCTTTATGTGGTAAATTATAATTATCCTTCCAAGTTTATGTCTTGCTACTTTCTCGACTTATCCAATGGTTTTTTAAGCCACAAGATCGCAGGATAAATCAGATATAATGCATACAGATTTGATGAATCATAGGATGTGACGTCACAGCTAGTATGATTTCAGTCGTTTCTAGATAAGTGATATCAAACTTAAATATCTCCTCAACGGAATAAGATTTTTGAATGTTTTCGTCACCAAGTTTTGTTTCGTTTGAAGTCCTCTTTCATCTAAGATCCATCCATCCATCCATGTTCATTTGTAGTAGGCGCCTTTTCCATAGGATACAAAGCGCCCCGAACGCTGCCCCAAAGTTCAGTAAGTAATACATGACTAAAAAAGAAAAGTCTTGAGACGTGTTTTGAACTGTCCAAGTGAACTGGCATGGCGAATGTGTGAAGGCAAAGAGTTCCAAACATGGGGTGCTGCAGCTGAAAAAGCCCTAGAACCAGCTTGCTTGATGCCTGAACTAATCTTTTGATAAGAAAGCGGCCGCTTCTCCTCTCCATGTGCTACTTATTACGCAACACAATTATACACGTTGGCTATTTTACATGACGTCACACGTGCGGGAAACCGCACGCTAACTTGCCATCTTGAAGTGTAGTTTTATTTTCGCGAATTACTGTTGCTTGCTCCTATATGTTTATCGGGTATTTTGAAAACTATCCTTGTTTACTTTACAATCAGTCGAGTATTTATATACTTTTGATTATTTTGAGCAAAACCAGTAGTTATCGTGTATCATTGTTGTGTAATGAAATGAAAATATGTTCTCCCTGTTGTTGTCTATCATGAAATTTTAGTCCTTTTCATATGCGTGTTAATTTGTCATGATTTCCCCGCCAAAACAAAATAGTCATGTGATCGTTGAAATACCTCTATAGGAATTAATAATAATAAATTAATAAGTAATAATAATTTATCGTGCGTTGTCACGGATTAACCATAGAATGTGGGTGCCCCAGCTTATATGGTTTATCCGTGGATTAATTATGGCTTAAACCTGTTCATTTATATGTATTTTAATTATAATTCATAAATAATATTTAAACCAAGCAAGTATGGAAATTTCAGGTTTTATTAACTACTTTATTTTCTTTTTTTTTTGTTGCAGGTTGACTTTGATCAACAATACTGCAGGTTTACTTTGATCAACAAATACTACCGGTTTACTTTGATCAACAAATACTACAGGTTTACTTTGATCAACAAATACTACAAGTTTACTTTGATCAACAAATGCCACAGGTTTATCATGATCAACAAATGCTACAGGTTTATCATGATCAACAAATGCTACAGGTTTATCATGATCAACAAATGCTACAGGTTTACTTTGATTAACAAATACTACAGGTTTACTTTGATCAACAAATTCTACAGCTTTATCATGATCAACAAATGCTACAGGTTTACTTTGATCAACAAATACTACAGGTTTACTTTGATCAACAAATGCTACAGGTTTACTTTGATCAACAAATGCTACAGGTTTACTTTGATCAACAAATGCTACAGGTTTACTTTGATCAACAAATACTACAGGTTTACTTTGATCAACAAATACTACAGGTTTACTTTGATCAATAAATACTACAGGTTTACTTTGATCAACAAATGCTACAGGTTTACTTTGATCAACAAATGCTACAGGTTTACTTTGATCAACAAATGCTACAGGTTTACTTTGATCAACAAATGCTACAGGTTTACTTTGATCAACAAATGCTACAGGTTTACTTTGATCAACAAATATTACAGGTTTACTTTGATCAACAAATACTACAGGTTTGCTTTGATCAACAAATACTACAGGTTTACTTTGATCAACAAATACTACAGGTTTACTTTGATTAACAAATGCGACAGGTTTACTTTGATCAACAAATACTACAGGTTTACTTTGATTAACAAATGCTACAGGTTTACTTTGATCAACAAATGTTACATGTTTACTTTGATCAACAAATGCTACATGTTTACTTTGATCAACAAATACTACAGGTTTACTTTGATCAACAAATGCTACATGTTTACTTTGATCAACAAATGCTACAGGTTTACTTTGATCAACAAATACTACAGGTTTACTTTGATCAACAAATACTACAGGTTTACTTTGATCAACAAATGCTACAGGTTTACTTTGATCAACAAATGCAACTTAGATTCATTTGCATTGCAACAAGTCATAAATAATGGCACTAAATCTCAACAATTAACATACATGGAAAAGCAATAACTCATTTTCAAATTAACTTCAAATGAAAACGGTTGTTTTGATAATTATCAGTTTTATACAAAATATATTCGTTGATGTACGGATGACTATAGTCATCAAAGCGTACAGTATAGTACAACCTAAGAGGTATTTCCTGGTTATGACCCGCATGACTAACCATACACGTGCGGGGCTATACTGCGCGGTCTCCGTACGTACTTTTGAACGTACTGCATAGCAATGTGCTATGCTGTACCAAGGAGGTACCACTTCTAAAGTGGTACCTCTTTCCTTAAACCAATCAGAAATCTAGTTTAAATGAGATTACACAGCTGCTTATATTTTCCGGGAATATGTAGAAGATAAGCCTTCCATTGTTCAATAACCTAGTTAGTCTCGACTGTGAAACAGGACTTATGTTAACATTTATCGTGAGAATCAAGTCTCTTCGTAACTGATACTGCCCTACTGCCTTAAAGGAGTATAAGAAACACAAAAATTGCAATAGTTACAGGCGAAATATGCCAGTCTGCTATATACGACAATATATCCCTCCACTTTTTGTCCACTTAAAGAACGCCACGATAATTTAAATTCACATTGTGCTAAATTTACAATTTTGAAAATCTACGAAACTCTCTGTTCAGAAATTCAATATTATACCTCGTATCTGTTCATTATTGAAAACTCCCATTATTATTCAAGCAAGTAATATATAAAATGGGGGTCCTGGCGCTTTTTTTATGTCGTTTTTCTCACACACTTTTATGTCGTTTTTTCTGGCGCACTTTTTATATCGTTTTTCTGGCACACTTTTATGTCGTTTTTTCTAGCGCACTTATTGTTTTGGCAACAATTGTAGCCAAAACACCCATTCCAGCTACACCAAGTCCCATGGTTGTTATTATAAGCACTGTATCTACTACTTTAAACCCATGGGAGACCCGTGTGTATTTGCGGCTTAAACCTTCTCGAGTAGAAATCTCAGTTTCAAGGTAAGTTTTTAGTTGTGTCATTTGTTGTAAGCGGAAATTGCTGGCTCTCTCAGGCCCCTCTTCAGGAGGAGCTGATGGTAATGTTGGATAAATGTTGTCAACAATCTTCACAGCTATTTTAATAGTAAGGTTACTTTAATTGATAAATTAGTATTATTATGTATGAGTTGGCCATAGCCATCGCGCATCTCTAAGGTGATGGTGTTCTACACATCTCCAGCAAGAGCATGCATCATGGGGTGTGAATATATTATGTGAGTAGCTTCCCTTACTTCTTCATTAACAATCATTTTTGCCAGTCTATTGCTAGGACGCCCCTCAACAAAGTTTGAGTGACATCTAATTTCAGAAGGTGAATACATACAGAAAGATCTTTTAAAAGGGGAGGCACGTGATCACTCCTATATACACCTGCACCCATTCATTTATCCGTGACATTCGTTCCCAAGAAATATAAAAAGTTACTGCTGAATTTGCCTTCGCAGGTATCCGGTATGACTAATTTGATTTGTGAAGTGTTTTGTTCTAAGAACATACCTCCTCTTTCTATCTTCCTATCAGTCCGGTAGCAGTCTATTAATGGGAACATAAATGTTGCTAAAAATGGGAACATGTTGCTACATGGAAGCCGCCATTGTGTGATGTTTCCCATGATCATTTGCTATCCTAACGTTAAAGCCTTATGCAATGTTACATATTTTAAGTTTGAAACACATCTGGAAAAATGTCTTTGCTAGGGGAAAATTAAAACTCATAAAAATACCTTCATAAACTGTCATTGCTAAAAAAAATCCACTCCCAATTGATATGTTCACCACGCCGTTTTCCAAATATTAGAAAAAATAGACAATAGAGCTTGGCTTTTAGGCGCGAAACGGACATTTTGAAAATTCAAATGTTTTTCAACACAACGATTTTTAATATTTGAAGTACATTAATTAGAAACTATTACATTTTATCGCAACATCTGAACAATATGGCTGCATGACTTCAACATTCTCGTGTTTTATAAATGTTCTTATTAATAGGCATGCTTCCTGACTGCCGATCATCTCTTTTCTTGAGAGTGTTGAAAGTATACAAGCCTGGTTCAATGGTTACTCTTTTACTTCGCTTACCCTCTGGAGGTGAACATCAAATGTCTTAAAATCCACGCTCCTGCAGGTTGTACCGACCGTTGTTGAAGAACACATTTGTGTAGGCTACCTCTTTTACTTGGAGAGGGGTTTCTAGGTTTCTTGGTTTTCCGGTGACAAGATATGTGCTGTAATACATCGATTATTTTAGAGGCAATGTAACTTCAATGGGGAGATTGTGGTAATTGAAAGGTTTACCATTGTTTCGTACCTCTAAGGTGATGGTACTCAGCACATCCTTTGCAAGTCGATGCATTCTTGGATGACTATATCGTTTATGAGTCATTCGGCCTATATCAGTCTTATTCACAAGAAATTTACCAAGTCTATCCGTGGGATGGTTATGCGAGACATCTAACTCCCGGAGGTGAATGCTTAAGAAAAGATGTATCATTAGAAGAGGTACACGATGCTCCTATACACACTTGGGTTTATTGCCATATTTTCATCAGTAAGTTGGAATCCCAATAGCTCTAAGAGATTTTTACTTAAAAGAAGCGCAACCTCATCTGACACAATTATACCGATCAGTGAGATGGCCGGCTCGAAATCAATACCTTCCACACCACTTTGGGATATCCCTTTATCTAATCTTCTTTTTATCATGTTGAAATTATACAGGTCTGCCTCAATCTTTGTTTTCTTCGTCTTTGAACTAGCAAATACCAGAACATTCATCTCCCCATCCTTATCAAGGTTATACCAACCACTGGTAAAGCGTACACCACTGATTCCTACTTCGCTTACCTGGAGCGGGAATTGTAGGTTGGTGGGTTCTCCGGTGACAATATGCATGCTGCAATACATCGTGATATTAGAGATCATATGACATCTTCAATTTAATTGTCTGGATACCTATGCGATAAGTGCACCGCCTACTGCAAGCACAAGTGCCCACATGTTACTCCCTACCATTGTGAATATTTCACCAATTAGATTGAAAAGCAAAGAAAGGGCACCACAATGATGCCCGATAGAGCTGCACCGAGCCATTTACCAAAACGTTTCATCACCCTACCCAGTGCTTTGACAACAGTATCCTTCACTGGCGGCGTCGGATGTGGTGTTGGCACGGGTACTCCTCCATCCCAAGTGCCAGTATGATAGTGGATATTACAAACCCTAATGCAGTCAGAATGGAAGCAATTGTCACACCCTGCTCCTGAAACAACTTAACCAATTTTTCTCGCAAAGAAACTGAGAAAGGTGGCTATATACAAGCTCACGCGCAAGGTCACGTATCTGCCGTACCTGAGACTTCAGAACACCACGAAGTGTGTCTATGCTAGTCTGTAGAGCGTCTTGCCTACCTTCCAGCTGTTCAATCTCTCTGCGTATACTTGTCTTTTCGTCTTCATCGCTGCTTGCTTCGAGGCGGTCTTTTGCCTCTGCCAGTTGTCGGTCGGTTTCCACAAGCTTGCTTTCTTGAGCCGATAATGTACCTCGTATAGTTCTAAGCCGCTCGTCGAGTCCCATGAGCTCCCGTAGGGGTAATGGGGGAACATCAGTCTGAACAGGTACATCTATTAATTCTTCGATATCATCCAACTGCGTATTTATATTGGGACCTGTGCAATCAAGGAAGTTAGACGCCGTATTCATTATTTCGGTAGCAGCATTTTGTCTAGAAATATCACCAAATACTTCCCTAATTTCCGCCTTCCCTCCTCTTTGTTTCTTGATTGATGATACAGGGATCCATCTACCAGTCCGAATGGTGTTAAGACGGATCTTACTACCCCTGTGTGTAAGATACAAATTATGCACTGAATCCAACTTAAATAGGTTATACTTTGGAGTACCAGCAATTTTCATATCAGCGTAAAATTTGTCTGCGAGCTGAATCTTGTCAAATTCACCTTGATGATCTGCTATTGACAGATCAAACTCATCAACGCTAGTTTCAACCACAGTGGGTACATTGGGAAGGGCAAAACCATCCAAGTACGGGTCATTAACCGGGCCGTCAGCTAGGTCATCCTTTCGACCAAAATCATCTATTGATGTATTCTCCATTGTCCATATCATGGATTTTAACTTAAATTTAACAAGAAATAAGCGGAGCCCATTTTCCAATCGTAGCAATTGTACTAAAAGCCACCTCTCGGTTGTGTTGTTGAGGGGATGGTGAATAGAAGTCTTCTAGGCGAGGCTTGGAATCTAGTCGAATAGAGTCTGCACCATAAACTTGGTTGCAAAATCGTATTGCGTTATCTACATTTTTGAAGGTCTGTACAGCAGTCTTTTTACCATAAGTCTTTGATCATCCTGTCCAACTTCTCCTGCCTCTCAAGAGCCCATTCAATTTCAGCTGCTTGCGGTTTTTCCACAGCTTTATCTTGACGCGTACGTTCTTCCTATGCAGCAGGGCCCTTGGCAAGCTAACTAAATACAAAGTTTGACCCTGAAAAGGCTAGGGCGTTTACTAAAGCCCCACCAACAAGCATGGCAATCGTAGCCATCACTAATATTTATCAGACACATATATTTAATTGGGTGGTGTAGTAATGATTTTATCAGGGATGATTCCTTGGGAAACTAACCACTCACGAGTCATAGTAGCTGTTGCAAATCTAATGTAAGGAGTGCTACATCGTAAGGTTTCATCCCTAATGAGGGTGGTGGCTTCAAGCTTTTTATAACAGCACTTCTTAGGACTGCATAGCCCGTGGCTAATAAAGCTGTTGTTCCGCCCTGGTACAGGGAATTGATAACTTGGTTAGGATGCGTCATTGTCTAGTATATATAACCATCTGCAGTTATGTATAATTGGTTTTCAGGTGTGTGTGTGTGTGTAGGGGGGAGGGGGGGTAGGGGGACTGGGTGTATAACGATTTTGAGCTAAAACGACAGCAACAGAAGCAAATACGACAGCGGTAGCAGCTGGTACACCCCACCAAATATCCCAAGAAGCCCTAGGTGGATCTACAGATTTTGTCTGCAGCGGTAAATCTCTGGGGTTTTTTTCTTCATCTTCTGAAGTTCCCAGTGCTCGACCTCCTTCGGATGCGCGACATTCATCGTTATCTGACGTTTTGCCTTGCGTGCCTCCGCAGCACGTTTCTTGGCTTCCGCCCTCTTGAGGTTTTTCAACCTCTGTACCTCCATTGTTTATATCATTTGTTTTTGTATATTTAATATGGCGCCCAGTTGTAAGAACCATACTTGCTGGTGCAATCCAGAACCCCGTTTATGAAATAGTTTGCAGCTAATATAACACGTCTAAATGCATTGTTTATAAAGGGATCTTCTCCACGGTCTGTAGCAAGGGCCTGCTCACTATCAAAGTTAAATATACTGGCTGCTGCACGTGCATATAATTTTATTGCTGTTTTCCCCAAGCTTGTGGTCATTTTATTACCAAGACGGGCCTCATATACAGCATGCAATTATTCCACATCTGCACCCGACATCTCTTCAAGCTGTTGAGATGAAATATGCTTTCCTAAATAGTCGATGGGCATGCCTCCATGGGTAATGACAGCTAGCTGCTTGCGGTGGTCATCCTGTAATGGCTGCAGTTCTTGCGATGGCTTACCTAGTGATTCTACAAGACTATCGATATGCATTATCACTCTACGAACACGCAATACAATGGGATAAATATACCACAGGTGCAGTGCAAGTATAATTATTATTAATGATGTGTTAAACATAGTGTTATCGCTGGATATTACTGAGCTATTACTAAGCACTGATTAGGTATTATTAAGCATTACTTAAGTATTATTGAGCAATACTCAACTATTACTAGGCATTACTTACCTATTACTGAGCATTACTTAACTATTACTAAGCATTACTTAACTATTACTGAGCATTACTTAAGTATTACTGAGCATTACTTAACTATTATGGAACATTACGTAGCTATTACTAAGCATTACTTAACTATTACTAAGCATTACTTAACTATTGCTAAGCATTACTTAACTATTACTAAGCATTACTTAACTATTACTAAGCATTACTGAACTATTACTGAGCATTATTTAAGTATTACTGAGCATTACCTAACTATTACTGACCATTACTTAACTATAACTGAACATTACTAAACTATTACTAAGCATTTCTTAACTATTACTAAACATTACTTAAGTATTACTGAGCGTTACTTAACTATTACTAAGCATTATTGAACTATTACTGAGCATTATTTAACTATTACTAAGCATTACTGAACTATTACTAACAATACTTAACTATTACTAAGCATTGTTTAACTATTACTAAGCAATGTTTAACTATTACTAAGCATTACTAAACTATTACTAAGCATTACTTACTCAAAAGATGGTCCACCTTTTAACACAAGTTTAGCATACTTTGTACTTAATAGCTTATCACGGATTTCTTGCTACTTTTCTTGTGGAATGCCACTGTTTTTTCTCATAACTAGATCAAAGCAATGAGCTGACTTGCAGTAGAATAAAGCAACCTACTCAGTCTGTTCACGCACATCAGTAACAACCGAGTTCCATTTTTGAGTTAAGACCCATAGCGAGTGCTGATGATGTCTACCTGAAAAAACTTAATTTGATAATGCTATCCTCTTTTTCACAAGGTCACTTTCTGCAGAACAATCTTCTACTATGCGGAGAGTAGGTATACCTTGGTAGAGCTCGGTTATGATTTCAAGATGATTTTTTTTCAAGATATTCCAGAGGGATCTAAAAAGAAAACATTACAGTCGTCAGAAAGGGACTCGCGTTGTATGTGTGATTGTAAGACCAGGTGGGGCATAATATAAAAATTCTTGCAAATACGCCTGAATAGCTGGTTTCTAAGAGGTTCAGCACATACTGCGTCTTTCCAGAGCCTGTTCTACCGCATATAATCGCAGTGTGGGGATCTCTTGGTCAGTTTGTTTCTTTTTTTATATAGTTTTACATCTAACTCGACACTCTGGTTAGGCGACCGCTCTTGATAACCAGATGTTTATCCGAGAGGACGAAGTAGTACATAATCACTGTACCTTCATCTGCAGGAGTGCGGTTGATCTCCAGAGTCATGCCTACACTGCCGTTACCCAGCTTGAGTGGCCATTCAAGAGACTTAAATATACTGGTATAGCAAATCTATTACCAAAAGCTTTAGCAATCGCGTTGTCACCCTTATTATTTCCAGCTTTATTACTAACACCTACACCAACTTTTAGACAATTTTCTGTGCTTATGCCCTTTTAGTCGCCGTTAAGTCTCGTGCTAGAGAAGAGCTATAGGTCTGAATAGTTGTAGAACACATCTACGTTGTCCAAACTTATGACAACTTCACCCCAAGTTTGACCTCACGTTTGCCCACAATGTTGCGGTATATGTTGTTGACAATAGTGCAATTCCCATCTGTGCTATTCAGAGTGATGTTGAAGGCCAGTCTGACCGTGCCTGGGACAATGACATCATGCTGCTACAGCTTCGGGAATTTGACAATCACGTGATTACCTGCTGTGGCCGTTGGGGTATCAAGAGTAACTTGATGAGTTGTGCGTACACCTTTCAGACCTAGACCTGTGCAGGTCCTTTGTGTAGGCGCTAGTTTCTTTACGTAATTCATCACCATATTGAATATATATGTCATATGTCTAATATGAGATAAAACTACCAGAGATATACTTTAAGTCCTCGGGGGTATTGGAGAGGAACTCCAGCTATAAAGAAACCTGCAAAAGCTGCAAAAGTGTCTGAAGATGAATCCCGGGTTTGGCTAAAGAAGAAGGCTATTTGGCAGATTTACCTGCCTCCTCCCCGCTATATACCACGACCTCCTAAGTTTGACATTTCTACACCAAATCAAGTCCATCAAGCCGACCTCTTGTTTCTACCGCATGACAAAGTTGGACGCAAGACCTATAGATATGCGTTAGTTGTGGTCGATGTTGCCAGTCGGTATAAAGAGGCTGCGCCTTTAAGCTCGCAGTACTTCACAGAGGTTGCTTCTGCATTTACCCGCATCTATAATCGTAGTCCACTCGATTGGCCAAAACTACTTCAGGTAGATCCAGGGCGTGAGTTCATGGGTTTTGTGATTGATACATTAAAGAAGCATGGTGTTAAGGTGAGACGTGGAATCCCGGACGTTTGCCGTAATCAAACTTTTGCAGAGCGGTTTAATCGTACACTAGCAGAACGGTTGTTCGGACATCAGTATGCTCAGAAAATGAAATTGCCTAAGGCTTTGCCTAAGGCAGAGAGATCGACAGAATGGGTAGAGAGACTACCTGCCCTTGTTTCAGCTTTGAAAAACGAAGTCACACGACTTATCGGAAAGAAGCCTGTCAATGCTATCAAAGGTAAAATGGTGAAACAGAAACCAGCATTTCCAGCTGTTCACCCTGTTGGCTTGGGGAGCAAAAAGTACCTACCAATGTTGTAATGCGTTATCTATACCAACCAGGTGAGCTGGAAGGAGGTCGACGTCGTGCTACAGCCCCTGTGTGGTCTATTAATGTTTATCGGATAGGACGGTCTGTTACAAAGCCTGGAGATCCTGTCCTATACTATCTTCAAGATGGTCCGGGCCGTCGATTTGTCCGTGAAGAGCTGTCGATCGTTCCTCACAACACCGAGCTCCCACTAAATGGGAAATAATGTAACATGCAATTAGAGATAAGGTATTATAACGATATGAGATGTCAGTACGTGAGGGAACAATTTCTTACCTCTAGGTAAGAAAAAACACGTGGAAGACCTGCTATGTATGATAAATACTGGCAGCATCAAGTAGTGATTAGAAATGGTAAACGTCCAACAGCACCATGCCGCAAGTGTGGGGTTGGTGCTTATTCTCAGACACAACTTGGCCGTGGTTGTGGTGGCAAAAAGTTTGTTACAAAGATGCTGCGCATTGAAAAACAAGCTCGTATAGACTTTCAAGAAGTGCTCGCCGAAATGAAGCGATGTCCCTATTAGGGACATGGTGTATCATAGTATAGCATCTGGTGTGACAACCTATTAGAGACGTAACATACTTTAGTATAGCAGCGTATGATGAATAACTTAAATAAAACTGCACTTAGAAGTGAGAGAGAGAGAAAGAGAGAGAGAGGGAAGGAGAGAGAGAGAGAGGGGGGGGGGGGGAGAGAGAAAGAACGAGAGAGAGAAAGGGATGAAGAGAAAGAGAGAGAGAGATTTCAAACGACTACATAACTGCCATCATCGCTCATAAGTATATGTCAGCCCGCAGACCGGTAAGGCCAGTTCCTGTTCCTTGAGCGCAAAGGCCTGCTCCTGCACGAGAGAGCAAAGACCTGTGCCTGCTCCTAGAGCACCAAGACCTGTTCCTGCACCGAGACCTGTTCCTGAACCAAGGTTCAGACGGGCACCTCCGCAGTTGGCAGATGAATATCGCAGATGGGCACCGATTGGGCGCTGACCCACTAACCTTATTAAACGATGTTCGCCTCGCGATTCACCAAAGGGTAGCAAAAGAGGTTGGAGCCCTTCGCGAGTTAAAATTCCAGTTAGCACTCAGAGTGGGGCTGAAGAAGGATAATGTCGATGGAGATAAGCCCAGTATTTCGCAGCCATAAGATGGATGTCCTGCAAGTGGATGAGCATTTTGTTTACAAGAGTAACCTTAAATTATTGTTGGCTAACTAATCAAGGGATAATTTCATGGGGAATTCGCCAACGGAACACAATTTAGTTCCATTGTAGGATTCTTAAAAGTTATTGTATATAGAGGCACCATTTTGTTTTTTTGCCATATTTAGTGACCTTTAACCATCTGACAATGTATAACTAAATAGAAAATGGTAACCAGAATATTGTTGATTGGATAGAATGGAAACATGCACATTTCGCCAAAGCAATATTTTCAGCTTGAATATATATATATATATAGTTCCACCTTAAAAAAACTGACAGTGGTGGCCATTTTGTTTTACTCGCTATCTTGGGTAACATAAAAGCAATCAAGAAGCGCATTTACAAAGCGTATTTATTGATAGAGCATTCAAATAAACAGACAGAGAAATGCTTTCATCTCAAAAAGATTTTCCACTATTTTTACATTACTTTCCTTTTTTTGGCAGCCATTTTGTTTTTCCGCCACCTTCGTTTACTGTTATCCATGTCCTAAGTATCCAACATAAACTCTGCCCAATTTACATTTAATTTCATGTAGACATGAGATGTTATACTTTCATTTTTAATTTAATAGATTATTTAGTTTGTATTCTTTTTATTTTGGCAGCCATTTTGTTTTTTCCGCCGACTTGATTAACTGCTATCCATGCCCTAAGTATCCAACATAAACTGTGCTTAATTAACATTAAATTTCATGCAGAAATGAGATGTTATGATTTCATTTTGAATTTTACAGATTATTTATTGTGATTTTTTTTGGGCGGCCATTTTGTTTTTTCCACCATTTTGAATAAGTTGCAGCCATCTGGGAGGGTGACAGACCAAACATTCAGATTCAGCACCCCAAAATTATACATAATGGATGGTCTGTCGATTTTTCTCAAAAAATGCCTGAGGGTGTCACTTATTTGAGATTTGCAACCTGACTAGTATTGAGGTTGTAATATCTCACAGTACTTTATTCGTGAGAAGGAACAACAAAGGACCCTACCATAGGACGGCAAAGTGCTACAACACGGATACAATCTATAAAGGAGATTTATCCCATATAATACAAACGCACCAAATCATTGTATGGGATGGGTTACAGTATAACGTTTCTCATCGTAGATGGTATCTATGGTTATGGCCGATTCTGAATCCCCATGCCCTGATGATAACATTTGTAGGAATTAGTTGTGATTGTTAATCAACACAATCAGAATATTAAATATATTATGCGGTGCATCAATATTGTGATAGTTTTTTTTTGTGGTATAATTCATCTGCAGGACAACAAATTAAGCACGCACTAGATTATGTCACATCATCACAAGAATTATACCATGGGATATTGATTACTTCACGCGGACGAATAACTGAAGACACGAAGCACACCATACAGGTAGTTTCAATGCATGAAAATTGGACAAGGGATCATTTATTAATAGATATGAACGAGTATTTATTTTGCTTGATGCGGCTAGAAAATCTACAAAGAGAATTGGTGCTTTACAACAACAACAGTCTGTACTTCTGAACGATGTGGAAGAATTACAAAAAATGATATCAATTTTAGTTCAGCTCATTTAATCTGTCATGTCGGATCTCTTTCTGCCAGAAACAAGGTTTTGTTGGAGACCCCGATACCAACAATATAGCCGAATATGTGATCTCAATCCATCACCAAAGAGCATCTTATAAGGGTGTTTATAGCTGACGTCATAAGGTCACGTGACTTTGTTTACATCGCCATTTTGTCGGTAAAATGTCGTCTGCTGTACACTTAATTAGACTTACATACGTTTGCATGTTGTTATAAAAGATTATTTTTGTACAATAATTTTCCCGAAACCTTGCTGTGCCGTTGGTTGCACTACTATATGTGTGCGGGGAATAAAAAGGTATTTCTTTGATTTCCATCTGATCCTGATCGACGTTGAAAGTGGGTTTCTGCTGTACGATGCGACGGCTTTTAACCTACGGTTCACACTAGGACTTGCAGCGAGCACTTTATATCGGAAGCGATAAAAAAAAATAGCAATTAGTAAAATTGGCTGAACTGGCACTGGTAGGTTAGCACGTAGTATGTTTGCTGTATGTGTGATGCGACTGGGCTGTGTGAATACGCGTGAAGCGCAATTACGCCGCTCCCCTGCAAAATGGAGTGTAGTTGAGTTAGAGAGTCACGTGCTGAAATCCCTGTATACGATGGACAGCAGTGATTGTATTCGTCTGTTAAAATTGAAAGGTAATGAATAGTGTCTGTTTATATAAGCAGTTAAGTTGATACCCATGGCAATACAAAATATTAATGGCATTATTTATAAATTAGTGTTTTCAGGTTGGTGTTAATCCCGTAACAGTATTTAACCACTTCAAACAACACAATCCGGAAGAATCAACTAATTAAGCCATGCATAATGTAGTTGTGATTTCTCACTTTGTATTCGTGATTAGAAACAAAGACTCCCTGTGAGAAGATGAGGCCATGGACGTAAAAGAGTTTTCTAAATGACAGCTGTACCACTATGTAATTGTGTATTTCGATCAACAAAATTACAAAAAATGTACCTTGGCGGTGCAATACTCTCACATTTGCTTACCTACGATATTTCATTTCATCTACAGATAGGCTCTGATAGAAACCCCGATACTAACGCTGGCTTAATATGTAGCTTCATTTTGGAAGTCTGCTTGGATGTAATCATCATTTGACATCAGTAGAAACTTCAGTTAGAATTCGTAGAGTGACAAATATTACAAAGAAGAGATGATAGAGAAAATGTACAATATCAGACGTAAGTAAACAGCAGACAGGCAGATAAGGTATGAACTTTTGAGAAACTATTTGCTTTGTTTTAGTTTAAGCTGCAGTTGTTTCAATAACTTTTTTACATAAAATTAATTTACCAGCGTTTTAGCAAGGTAGATTGATAATTATGGTATTGAAATGATATAAACCAGAAATAAAAAACAAAACAAAAAACAAATTCATATATGTGGGGGATGAATTTACTATGGAGTTGTAAAAATGAACTGGAGCAGCGCATGCACAGCTGAATGTGACTAGCGCGTTTAACAACAGTCCGGAAGAAGTCCTATAATAAGAACCATAGTTCCTTAAATGTGTACTTTTTCGTGACATATAAATCGCCATTTTGTGATATTTCACTTGATGCTTTGCTATACTAACGCTGAAGCTTACCCAGTGTTATACATTTCAAATTTCAAATACCTCTGCGAAAACTTTCTTTGCCCGGCGAAACATAATACTCAGTGAAAAACCTTCGCTGCTTTCATGGCTAAGTCCACTCCCTTCGTATATGTTTGCCACGCCTTTTGAAATATATGAGGAATAATCAGAAAACCAAACAGTCATTCTAAAAATTCAGTTTTGTGTAAGAGTAAAACTTTGTCGATGAGATTGCAGATTCTAAGGAATACATTTGTACATCGGAAAATGTTACATTCTATATCACAAAATGGTATCTCATTTAATCGTTCTGCATATTTGTCGTAAAAATATGAAAAATAGGCCGTTGGATATCTATTGTATTATCTCAAGTATTTGACAAGTTCCTTAAAATAGTGCCTCGCCTGGACTGAACAAAATGGCACGGAGTTCCTGACTATAGTTTTGAACATGAGGAAATCTTTTAGGCTCCTAACTTCCGTCCGGTCTTTTCCGGTTTCCGTCAGTTTGCATCAAATCGTCTTCTATGTGCATTGACTTTTAAGATTGCTCACGTGTGGTTTGTTTTGGTGATGAGGTATAGAACTGTTCTACGCTTCCTAAGTTATACAGGTTTGTTCAGTTGTGGTAAGCTCTGGACATGACGAGGTAGTGTTTTGTCACCTGCTACTTGCCCAGTTGTGATTGTTGTTGTGTATGATGCAATCTAAGCATCTTAATTAACATTCGGAATTGTCACCTGCTACCTGCCCAGTTGTGATTGGTGTTGTATATGATGCAGTCTAAGCATCTTAATTAATATTCGGGATTGCACAATTGTGGTTTGGTTTGGGCATCAAGTTGTGTTTGATGCTTCTTGAATTGTGCAATCTGTTTCGCCCCTTCTATTTATCCCAAAATTAGAGTTTTCTTCTCACGAAGAATGCCCTTACAGTATTGTCAGATTTATTGAATAGACTTAAGCCTATTGCACGAAGATTAGGAATACAGACCGAGTTTTTAAAAGGATTTTCACAGTTTTTTAAAAGGAATATCAGGAAGTGAATTTGTGACCCATTTGTGTGGCACTAACTCGTATCCATTATTCCTCTGCGCCCCCAAATCGTCCACCGAGCAAAGCGTTGATAATAATGCAACATGGAAATACACGTTACCTGTTATCCTGTACGAGAAAAGATCAAGAAATGTAACTCAAGAATGGGACACGTTACCTACCGAAAAGTCGGCATACCTAGTTTTGCTGATGGCCGAAGCAATGGAAAATATAATAGGAATCCTGTACGAGAGAGATCAAGGAATGCAACTCAAGAATAGGACACGTTACCAACCAAGCGAAAAGTCGGCATAACTAGTTATGTTGATGGCCGAAGCAATGGAAAATCTAAAAGAAATTCTGTACGCGAGAAGCCCAAGGAGTATAACTCAAGAATGGGACACGTTACCTACCAAGCGAAAAGTCTGCATAACTAGTTATGCTGATGGCCGAAGCAATAGAAAATATAAAAGGAATCCTGTACGAGAGAAGATCAAAGAGTATATCTCAAGAATGGGACACGTTTCAATCAATAAAATCAATTGAGAGATATCTTGGCGAAGAAATGGTGCGACATCGACTCGCCGATACGCCTAAAGGTACCGTGGCTCCATTCATGATGCCTCTCGCTAGCTGCGCAGCACAGGGAATCTGCGTTTGGTAATAGTACAGGTTTGTTCGCTGGGTTTGGGCTGCAACTTTGAATCTGAAAGTTTTCGTTGTAAAGCTGTTTGAGGACGGATTGCGCGTAGAAAAGAGCTATATAATATATCGAGATTTATTTGATTTTGACTGACAGTAGTCAAATTTCACTTTTCAAAGTATTAAAAAGTATTTTTGAAATGGTAAGCATGGCGACCACATAAGAGAATGTTAACCTCCATGGTATACTCAAATATATTTTAATAAGGTTACTGCACAATTTGAAATATAGAAGTGGTAGTTATGGTTTTTACATTTACATTATAAGTACAGTATACTGTCAACTAATTTTTCATTGATGATATTTGTGTTAACATCAATTTAAACGTATACAATATTTTAAAAAATAATAAGCAATTGTATTAACATTATAAAACTGTACTTAAAATTATACTACACACTATTTTGCATAGATGAAAAAAGTATAAACACATGCATTAACATTAACTCAAAAGTATACTTTATTATTTCATTGACAACTGCAAAAGTAAGACCACTTGCTTTATTAATATAAATAATACAATTTCTTGCAGGTTAATTTAATATAAAATCTCAGTGGAGGGGAGAGGGAAGGAAATTAAACATTCCAGTGAGGCTACTTTCTTTAATTCAGATTTCTAATGAGGATCTAAAACAGGAAAACAAGAATATTTCGATATCAAACGTATGAAGGGTCATTGTAAACTATAAGCAATTTGTTGTTTAAGAATGGGGTTTCACGTAACTTTTAAAAGGGCACCTCTTTTTTTTTGTCCGCATCTAGTACTCTAAGGTCAGGAGCAGTGGCCTACATTGCACCCGTTGTTTCAATCAAAAGATATAACAGTCCTGCAGCATGCCTTTTATTGGGAACATAAATTGATCCTATTAATAGGAACATTTTGCTACATGGAAGCCGCCATTTTGTGATATTTTCCAAGATCCTTTGCTATCCTAATGTTAAGTCCTTATGCAATGTTACATTTTTCAAATTTGAAATACGTCTGGGAAAATATCTTTGCTAGGGGAAAGATAAAACTTATGAGAATACTTCATTACGTCATGGCTAAACCTTTTCTACTCCCATTTGATATGTTTACCATGCCGTTTTCGAAATATTAGAAATGATAGACAATAGAGGCTTTTAGGTTCGAAACAGCCATTTTGAAAATTCAATGTTTTTCAAACCAATGATTTTTAATATCTAAAGTACAAAAATTAAAAAACTTTGCCATTTTATCGCAATATCTGAACAATGTGGCTGCGTGACTTCAATATTTTTGTGTGTTATACATGTTTCTATTAATAAGCACGCTTCTGGACTGTATGAAGAAGACGAAAATATGAGCGACTTATACTAAAGTAATGTTTGTTGAAGATATAACTTTCAGTTGATTTTTTTAAATTTTCTTATCCAGAAATTTTCTGCACAGTAATAAATCCATCTTGATGGTACTCAGGAATTACAGAAATGGATTTATTGTCAAATTGATAGGCAAAACGAATACCACATGCGAAGTATAAACTGTTGTTGAGATTTCGACTAGTTCTGATTGTGAAATTACACCCAAAATTATTATCGGAATCCAGCAAAGCAAGTCCGTTCCTAAAAAAAAGCCATCTTTACAGCCATTTTTAGATCTTTTAAATTTTGTTCCTTTCGGGATGTTACCTTCGATGTTTTAGTTACCAAAATAAAGAGTGCAAGATAACAAACTAAAATACAAAAAAAAACATGCGGAATCAACACCGATGAAGATCACTAATGAATATATCCAGCAGGTTTGGTTGCCAGTAGTCCAAGTAGGAGTGTATACTAATTCAACGTCGGTCCGTCCGACCGACTGACCGTCCGACCGACCGGCCAACCGACCGGCCGACCGACCGGCCAACCGACCGGCCGACCGACCGACCGCCCGCCCGCCCGATCGATTTTTGTTATTAAAGGACAATGTCCTGATACTTGTGATGTAGATTTTACCATATGCATTGAAAATCTGAATATGATACCCACTACTATGGGTCATTACATTTATGCAAAATGATGTTGATTTTACCACATGCATTGAAAATATGATTATGATACTCATTACTATGTCATGATAATTTTGCAATAATGATAATAGTGTTAACTTGATGGTAATTACTTATTTTGAAAATGTTTTTCTAAACTATTTGATTTTTTTCTCGTAAGAAATCAAAATCAAATGTCTGTTCTGGGAACATGAGACCAGCCTGAAATGCCGGAATGTTCAAGTAGTTTTGGAACCAATCGAACTAATCAATATATTAGTAGGCCTAACATTAGTATTTCGACTCAAAGGAAAACCTGTTGGACGGCACTATTAAATTGCACTAACAACAACATGCTCCGATCAAATATTTCGCCAGTTTGAACTTTAGCTAAATCGATATATGCTCACGGTCGCTCACACACGAGCACAATATTCCCACTTGCTATCACACTACTTCGCTGACCGTTTATCAAATGGGCCGCAGAAATTGTGTGTGTCCTACAGAAATGATCTTCAACCGGAAGTGACGCAAGAACGTTAATCACGCAACTGAGACGAGACATAAAAGCATACTAGAATCTTTTTCCATTCAAACCAAGAAACGTATAAGCCCTTGTATTTACAATATAAACATTATCTAACATGAACATTAACACGAAATATGGCAACATTCGTTTTAACAACATAAACATTAAATTACAAGCATACCAGAAACTATTTGTAATTATGACGAAGAAAGTGCGATTACACATTTTTCACAAACACTGGAAAGTGGTGGATGTTAGTCTTAAGCTACTTTTGTTGTTGTTTTTCATCGATAAGAAGACAAGCATAAACATATGTATGATAGAAATATCAATATCATTTAAAAGTATATCAAAACATTTTTCGTTGAAAACAAGAAAAGTATAATCACTTGTATTTACAATATAAACATCAACTTAAAAATGTGCTTCACAATTTTATATTGATAAAATAAACATACACCATTGTATCAACAAAATACAAATAATCTTGCAAACACTGCAAACTATTTGTATTGAAGACAAGAAACGTACGAACACATGTTTGAATAATACAAATCATAAACTTAAAAGCATACTACAATTATTGTTTAATTGATTGCAAAAAGTAAAAACAAATTTCCAGAGCCACCAGATATTAATAACTGCCATGTTTTTTTATTTATTTTTATCAATAGCAAGAATTGTCTTAACATTTTAATAAACAATAAAAACAACCTGAAAATAACTTTCATTATCAACAAGAAATGTAGAGGCACTTCAATGAACAATACAAATATTTACTTTTAATAGCTTGGCTTCGTTATTTGAAAAATAATAACAAAGAAAGTGTACATACTTATATGAACAACATAAACTTCAATGTAAAAGTACACTAAAAACTAATTTCTAATTGTTAAAAATGTATACAAAATTTTAAATGTCAAATTAGAAGTAAATTATCAAGTACATTTGAATCTATTTCTTTTTAACTTTTTAACAAAAAACAAATGATCTGTTTCATAACAATATGATGTACGGATACTAGGAAATTCAAGATTTTCGTCCAAATATATCAGCAATTATTTTTAAGATTTAATGAGTTTACTCGAAAGAGGTGGAACATTTGCAGAATAGTTTATAACCTATTGCTATCTCTAATTACATAAGACGCAAACGTTAGCATGTTTCAGCAAAGTTTTGTTCTTGAAATTATTTGTATATGAGCAAGTTTTGTCCTGTCAGCATCTACTTTTCTCTATATGATAAAATATATGTATAAATGAATACATGTTAAAAACAATTTAGTTCATTAAGTTGGTAAAATATGCTCAAATTACAGTACATGACATGAAAAGGAAAATTAACATAATGGCAAAAGGGGTACTCAAACACATGTCATGCGTCCCCGTGCATCATATACATTAGCAGATGAATAATACAGGCTAGTAATACCTGTACTCTATAGCCAAATAACATTTCGCATTTTTAACTGTTTTCAAAAGTAAAATTAATTTCCAATACAATTTTTAAATAAGTACTAAGAAAGTAACTGTTTTGTATTATACTTCATGAATTATTTTGATATCAAAACAAATGGAGATATTATAACTCAATAACTCTTTAACGGAAAATGATATAGAAGTCTCTCATTATTTTTTTGTGACAAAGTTTGTTTTGAAGTTTAGTAATAATATCTCCAAATACCTATATAGATATTAAAGACTGAACTCAGGATTGAATTTCAGAATGATGTAAACCTTTGCGTTTTGTATCATTTTCTTAATTTTGACAGACCAGAAGTGAAAGCGAATTTTTAATTCGAATTTAGCGTATGTCATTTATATGAGCAATCCTTCGTACATTCACCAACATATGCGTATTTACTTGAAATAATTCTTTCCGGCTAATCTAATATTATCAAGTAGAAAACTCAATCCTTCTTCCAATCAAAAAACAACTACTATTCATTGGCTATATCATTTCGTTCAAACTTGTAACTTTGCTTTTTTCTGACGCTTTCTGCACGATAATGATTCCTTCTTAATGGTACTTAGAGAGTAAAGAAATGGATTTATTGCAGAGTTAATTGGCAAAACGAACACCACAAGCCAAGCATAAGCTCTTTTCGGAATTTTGACCGGTTTTAATTGTGAAATAACCCCCCAAATTATTATCGGAACCCAGCAGAGCAAGTGCGTTCCTACAATAATGGCCATCTTTGAAGTCATTTTTAGATCTTGTGAATTTGGTTCATTTCGTGACGTGCTCTTTGCTGACTTTATTACTGAAACAAAGATTGTAAGATAACATACTATAATAAAGATGGAGCATACGGCATTAACACCGATGAACAGCACTATTGAATATATCCAACGGGTTTGGTTACTAGTGACCCAGAAAAATGTGTATATGTCTTTATCCAAGTCGTAAGTATACTCTAGTTTAGCTGTGCTATTTTCTGTTACTAAGGGTAACCCCAAACACACATCGGGAACACCATGAAATCCCGAGTTTTCGGAAAAGATAGCTGGAATGATTGACAAAATGAAAGCAAAACCCCACACCATACCACACGCTAAGCATGTAGATTGTGGAGAAAGCTTCACGGTGCTAAAAGTAAATACCAAATGGAGAAATCTATCCAATGTTATTAAACATAATACAAATAGTGAAGCTTCTCCAGATAGTGTGCCTATGACTCCTGCTGTACGGCATACGACACTTTTCTTCCACAACGTTGCGACAATGAAGTACTCTGATGAATGAATGATATCTTCAATAGCAACAATAGCCAGGTACACTCCCATCAAAATATCTGCGAACGCAGGATTTATGAACAGGATAACCTGTGTTTCACAAGCAGTTCTCTCACGTTGTGATGATTTGTATGTCAGTAATCTCCAGATGATGACAGCTGAATTACCAGCGATAATGAACACTATCACAATCCAAAAATCTATCCGTAACATACGGCTGCAGAATATGCCCTCACAACCTGCAAATGGAGATGGTTGTGCCACGCAAAAATCTGACTCGTTGAGAAGACAACATAATCCATAGGAATCGGCGGTTCTGAAATGAATGAAGTGGTATCAATATGTATATGTATATATATATATATATATATATATATATATATATATATATATATATATATATATATATATATATATATATATATATATATATATATATATATATATATATATATATATATATATATATATATATATATATATATATATATATATATATATATATATATATATATATATATATATATATATATATATATATATATATATATATATATATATATATATATATATATATATATATATATATATATATATATATATATATATTATATGTATGTATACCTATACAAAAATTAAAGTTATATTTTTCTTCCTTATTCTTCGGCAGGGTGGTGCATTTTTTTTTATTGAGGTTAATGTTGCGATATAGGTTTAACATTTTAGCAGACATTGTCAAGACAGTTCGATGGGGTAATATTTATTCCAAATTTGAGTTGCCAAGTAAATTGCCTGGTGTCTTTTGAAACAGTACATTCCACTTTGCCGCAAAAATATTGTTGGTGATTTAACGATAATATTAACATTACTAATAGCCCTTCATTTGTAATGATGTGTGAAATTTAGTTACATGCATATTCCATATCTTTCAATTTTAGTAATGATTTAAGAAACAAAAGAAGAAGCACCTATCAAGCTGTAGGGCCTATCTATAGTTACGTCTAATAAATCCACGTAATCCACGTTTTCAGTAGAACAACATTTAATTGCTGACAAAATTTAGTTTGTTATTTTCCATGACGATCAAAATTAATTTAAAATATTTAGCATATTGCACGTCTATGACACCACTATCAATGAAAGTCCAAGTATTTCCAATTTTTCCAAGTCATGATTTTAAGTTGCCGAGTTATGATATTTTTGTGACCCTAAATTTAAGAATACAAACATGGAACATTAGCAAAATTTAACACTAATTGATCAATTTCAATCCAATTCCATTCTTGAAGCTCACGTCAACGGGAGCACTTATCTCCTCCTCAGTCAGTATTTTAAAATCCCTTACAATACCTTTAGAATGTACGAAGTAAAATAAGTCTTGCAGATCCCAAATAACAATAAGCATTAAGAGCAAAATTTTAGCACTAGAGCAAGAATTTGCTATTCGTCTGATTGGCATGAAAACATGCATTATCATTGCACAATAAAAATAACCAGATTTGAATTATATAAATATATAGAATATTAAGTTTCAATTAATTGAATTAACGAAAAAGTCAAAGTTTGTGGAATTATCGTGTGTTTTTCTGAAAAGTACTATTAATATCTTTCTAACGAGGATTATTTATTTCGGGATTACTCACATCCTTACAATTAAGGATTGTTAGTACAATGGATGACGTCATGTACCTTTAGGCACCCTGCTGCGAGTTTCTTCATATGATTCTTATAAAATTTGATAGGATAAATCTGTAAATAGATCATTCTACCAATAAGAAAAAAAATCGAGACCAAATTTTTTATGAATATATCATTTATATATCAGTATTATTAATATACAGTGCTAATAAGATAAACCACTTACAGCTTCCGTCCGGAGTGAAGACAGCCCATGAAACGGTCTCATCTTTAAGTTTTGTAAGTTGTTGTTGCTTAGGTCACTGAAAAGCAATTAAAAGCAAGGTATAAATATATTATTAGCCTCCTGTATTTCTGATTTCTCACTTAAGAAAGAAACTTGTAGAGGAATTCAGAAATGATCATAAGGCTTATAAGGAATTTGAAAGATTTGTTTTAAGAAATTTAACAATGATTCCTTATAGGCCAGATAATCTTAACGCGAAAAATATGTTGGTTAAACCATAATATATGGTGAATTAACTTTCAAATTCTTCCTCTGTTTTATTTACAATACACAACAATGAACGAGTATGAGGGTGTGTGCAATGTTTTAAGTGAGTAAAGTGTGCAAACTCATATTTATATTGGGAGTGGGTCTAAAACATTTATAGAAAATGCATTTTGTCTGAAACATTAATATTTCTTTTATGTTTTGTTCAATGCTTTCTGTGTGGTTTAGAACCTTTCTTTGTGAATGTTGTATTTCGATAAATGTGGAACTGTATTAACTTTATGATTCACTGTATTATGTATCATCTTGAAGATGATGTCATTTTGAAAGCATTATCAGTCCGGGGAATTTAAATTTAAGGATCAATCCCATCCTTAACACTAAGGACTTTTAATGCAATGGAGGCTGCCACGTGCCAAACAACAGTGTACCCTCTCTCCAAATAATGTCAAATAATAGATCAAAACTCATTGGAAATAAGATGTGGATACCTTTGGTTAAATAAATGTACACAAAGAGCGTTAGGAAACATTTTCATCCGAATTGCGAGAACACATATATCTTTATGAGGATATATTCGTTTGCCGAAATATCAAGTTGGTGAATCACAGTTAACACTCATAGTTCGTTAGGTGAACAAATCCAATATGTATGGCGTTCTCTATTTTGTTTAGGTACTAATCAAGAAAATTGTAGAGCAATATCAAATTGAACAAATAATGTTTTTATAATCCTACATCCAAGACTTCTTTTTCTTTCATGAATGAAAATTAAGCGTATTTATTCACTAGAAGAAGGCTGGTTAGGTGTCTTGTGCGTATAATTTAATCATGGCTCTATATCAACAAGGTGAGACCACAGTATAGATAATGCATTCTCTTACAGGTCCGTCAGTATTATCACAGATCAAAACGCATTGGAAATAAGATGAGGATACCTTTAGATAAATAGATATACTTATCTCCTTTGAAAAAGGAGAACGAATCAGAAATAATGAGAGCGGTAATAAGGATTTTGAAGGTTTGTGTGCAGGATTTTAAACGACTCGATATAGACCAGATAATCTTTAAGCAAAATCTTCAATTGGTTAAACAATAATATAAGCACAGATATGTTTAATTAAATTCCACATTCTTGTTCCGTGGTGTTTACACTATACAACAATGAACGAGTATGATGGTGTGTACAATGTTTTAAGTGCGTAAGCTTTACAAACTTATGTTATTATTGAGAGTGGATCTGAAAGATTTATAATTAATGCATTTTGTCTGAAATATTTGTCTTTCTTTTATGTTTTGTTCAATGCTTTCTGTGTGGGTTAGAAGTTATCTATGTGAATGTACTTCGATCAATGTAGAATTTTATGAACTTCACGATTCCCTGTATCATCTCTAAGATCATGCCATTTTAAAAGGATTGTGAGTCCCGTATTTTAGGTATCACCCACTTCCTTCAAATTACGGATTGTTAATGTAATGGACCACCACGTGTCAATAATGCGCCATGTGACTCCAATTAACGTCAACTCATTGTTAGAAATTTTAAAGCAACAACATGAATAAAATATAACGTAAATAACACAAATGCGGATAAACCTTTAAACCTTTAAACAAAACAAATGTACCAAATAGAGAAGTAGAACAAATTTTCATCTGATTTTCAAGGACAGATATTGTATGACGATATATTCGTTTGGCGAGGTATCATGATGGCTAGCCACAGTTAAAGGAATTTTTGTCAGAAACGTGAAGGCGTCTTTTTGTGATAGGCATTTCGTCTACAGCCAATCAAATTTCACGATCCGTTTTTAATGTATTTAATTTCAATGAAGTTTTTTCCACTCGAAGAGTGCTCTTGAAATTTAAGTGCGTGCACATATATATATATGTTCTGTGTAACTTCATGTCTTTGGTATGGTACGTACGGTAGCGACAAAATCGCTTCTACGTTTAACTTAAAGCTTGATATGTTTAGCTAATTACGTAGCCTAGGAGGTTGTGGATAATACTGTAGTAACGTATGACTATAAGTACTGTAACGTTAGTGTATAATAAACCCCTTTTCAAAATATCATGTACTAATGTTACACTTGCCTAACAACGCTAGTAAGACTCGACGTAATAACTCGTCGCTGAATTATTACCAAAGGACCATTGAAATGCGTTCTTACTATAAAAAGACGCCAACTCCAAGCAACGTTGATTGGGTGACCACGATTATAATGAAACATAGTAACGAAATAAACCTTCTGCAGAAAATTGTATTTTCCTGATTGAATCATGTTTTCATATTTACTTTCTAAATTCTTGCAAAACACTCCTTTTCATGTGTTTTTCCCTATCTGTACCAAGAAACAACAAAGGAATTGTGTCTGAATTGTTGATGCAATTTCTTATGTATTTCTTGGTTGCACATGACTTTGAGGGCTTAGAGCCACACTTCTTGGAAGTAAGCAACATTTGAGCCACTGTGTTAAACGTATGGGCGAGCCACAATGATATACGTATGGGCAAGCCACAGTGATATACGTATAGGCGAGCCACAATGATGAACATGTGCGCGAGCCACAGTGAACCACACTTTTGAATAGTTTATGAAGGCGAGATTTTTGTAGGATAATTATTCAGTCAGTCAGTCAGATCTGAGAGCTAGACATAGTGTGTACTGTAAATATACAAAATAGACCGAGAAGCTACCAATATACAACTGTGTCGACATTTTCATTGTCAAATCCTTACTCGAACTCACACGGGTCACATTACACTTCTGTCCTTTTGTTAAGTCCTAACAACCGGCCGATTACATTACACACCTAGGTATATGTGCATGCGGTCAGCGGTGCAGCAAATCTATTAATATTCAAATCCAGAAAAGCTGTATTATTCTTTATGTACAAGCTACCCACTAGATTATTTTGGAGATTCCAATAAAATACGCCCTCCCTTTTCGTTCGAGTGCTCCTTTAACACATATAATTCAATAAGTGTAAACAATTCCAAAATGTATGGCGTTATCTGCGTTGTTTACGTACTTATCAAGGAAACTGAAAAGCAATAAGAAATTAAATATATAAATCATGATAATCCTGCATTTAACAATTCGTTTTCTTTAATGAATGAAAATCAAGGGAATCACCCCTGTCAACGGGAACACTTACAAACTCCTCACTCAATCAGTAATCATTTTCAAAGCACTTGCAATACCTTTAGAATGCAAAGAGTAAGATAACCCAAATAGCAATACAGATTTAAAGCGACCCAGGTGACGACACCGTTAGATAAACAAATATACACAAAGAGCGTTAGGAAACATTTTACATTTGTAACAATTCCTAAGAAATAATACTGCTTTAATCAATTTCTTTCCTACATTTTTTCATCAATTTATTTTTTTGTGTGTGTGTTTCAGATCTTCATAAATCTAATTTTCCTAAAATAGCAGTAACAATCCTTCAATATACACATTTATTCCATATCACAATCTCATGAATTATCGAGAAAAACATGACTCAACGTCAACCTGATAATCTTTTTAACAGAAATGACCACTGATTGATACTCGCGTGAAGAAATTCCAATCAATCATCGTTCTCAAGTTGTCTTAAGTCGATGTTGGAAACCTCTCTGTAAGACTTTATGCTTCATTACTATAGTTTATAAATGATGGTTCACCCAAAGCATTGTCAATTCAGGATAAAGATTAATTTGAAGATTCCCACACAACCTTAAAGCAGAAGTTTTGTAATGCGGTGGAAGCCGCCTTGTTTTTATAAAGAAAGTCCGATATACTTCAAATTAGTGTCTAATAGGTCAAATTTATTAAAAACGAATAAGACTTGAATATTTCCAATATGATACAAATATCTACATTAGCGTCATGAGTTATAGTAAAATCGAATTCCATCTCGATTTTCTGAAAATAAATAAGTAATAACCTTTATACTTGTGGAAAAAGATTAAGTTCTCTTAATTGTTCTTTAGTTGTCTTAGGTTGATGTTTTAAAGCTCTCTGTAAGATTATAGCTTTATACTTCCTTTTTATATATTGTTTTAGATGATGGTGCTTTCAAAGCATCGTCAATTAAGGACAAAATTAATTTGAAGAATCTCACACATTTTTTAAGTTCAGAATTTGTAACGCGATGGAAGTTACCTTGTTTTAATAATGAACATTGCGTCTGAAATACTTCAAATTAGTGTCGAATAATTTAACGGCAATGGAAACGAAAACGAAACTTGAATATTTCCAATATGATACAACAATCTACCATAGCGCTTTGAGTTACAGTAAAATAGATTTCTATCTCGATTTACAGAAAATAGATAAAAAATGCCTTTCTTTACCCTTGTTGCGATAACACTTACAAGTAAAGGAGTGAATGAAGTCCAATAAATGTACCGTTCACGATGTTGTTAATGTTGCTGTTACTAAGGTCACTGTAGGAAATAAATAAGCACTCCTAATAAATTGTTTGTAATGATACTTTTCAGGTTTCGTCTCTTTTATGTACAAAAAAATTAGAGAAAATTAGAGGACGCCTCATTAAACAAAAAGTGTAATAGATAATTTTGAAGTTTTTTTTGATACGGAAAGGAATACATACATATATATACATATACATATATATATATATATATATATATATATATATATATATATATATATATATATATATATATATATATATATATATATATATATATATATATATATATATATATTTATATATATATATATATATATATATATATATATATATATATATATATATATATATATATATATATATATATATGTGTGTGTGTATGTATGTGCGTGTGTGTGTGTGTGTTAGATCTTTATCAAGTAAGTTTTTTTAATTAGCAGCAAAATCCTCCAATACACGTCCATTTATTAGCAAAATTTTAAAGTCCATTTGATGTCATCGCTCTCTAGTTGTCTTAAGGCGATGTTGTGAATCTCTCTGGAAAACTCTTTATATTTTTTAAATGATGATGTTTTCAAAGCATCGTCAATTCAGGAGAAAAGTTCAATTGAAGATTCTCACACATTAAAATTCAGGATTTGTAATGCGATGGAAACCGCCTTGTTTCCGTGCTGAACATTGCATCCGATATATTTTGAATTCGTGTAGAATATTTAAAATGCCTTAGAAACTAACAAAATTTGAATATTTCCAATATGAGTAAAAAAAATTAAATAGCACCCTTAGTTATAGTAAAATACATCCATTTTCAGAAAATAGATATTAAATGCCTATATTCTGGAGGCAAAATCATGAATTGGTTAAAGAGCATTTAACACTTACAGGGTAATGAGTGAGGGGAGTTCAATAAACATGCCGTCATCTATGTTGCTGAAGTTGTTGTTACTAAGGTCACTGCAATAAATAGATGGAATAAATAATTTTAATGATACATTTCAGGTTCCGTCTCTGTTATGTAAAGAAAATCGGAGGACTTCCCAAATACCAAGAAGAGTAACAAGTAGGCTTGAAGTTTCCATTCATACATATACGTATACACTATTACAGGAATACGTTTTGTGAAAAAAAAATATACTGCCAACCGCGTAGTTTGGACTGTAGTTCGTAACTTAGTGAATATGGAACATTGAGAAAGAATTCAATTCATAAATTAGTTTTTTCATGCAATTTTTGATCAATGATTTTTGTGTCTTTCCAAAGAGCTTCCACACATGGAGAGCTGACGGTCCGGCAAAGAAACACCGACAAAACCCCCCTACACGGCTCTAACTTAATCCTCTGCAGATTCACTCAACACCCACATCCCATGGGCCCCATAATAGTCCCTTTAAAACAAGGTGTGTAGCCGCTGAGAGCGCTAGAGCAAGCTAGCAAATGACGTCTTCACTATACTCCGGTCATTTTGAAGTGACCAGTGCCTTACGCCATACGGCTGCACAGTGTGTATTTTGCCGTGGTTTATCAATGAAAGTCATGTGCTGTTGTAGAGCAAGTCGTTACAAAAGTACTGAAAAAAACCCAAAATTGATCTCATTTTTTAACGGTAAGTTATCTGAATATTATTGGTGACACTTATGGTTACTAATTTAAGCAAATTTGGGGAAATAGCTTGCCTAAATTGTGTTTTGGGGGTTATTTCCTGCAGGTTCCTGCAAATGACGCTGGGTCAAGTTGGCTTGTTTACCTTTCTTTATGCACTTCTGACAGCGCTTGTATGTGTGCAATGTTGTCCAATCGAGAAAATCGCACTTTTTTGGGGCACTTTTTGGTCAGATTTTCAGGTTGTTTCCATTGCAACTACTTTTTACCCAGTACTATATTGAAAAACGTTTAAAAATTGTTGAATAATTGAGTCTTGAAATAGTAGAAATAAGATTAAAAATCCAAGGCCAAAAAAGTGATACTGATACTAAGCCCTACTGGTGTTAAAACTGCAGTGCTAACTTTGTCAAGATAGAGTGCCAGGATAGGCCTTGGGCCTAACTAAAGAAAAACTTAGACCCATTCTAGGCCTAGGCCCTAGGTCTAAAATAATTGAAGCTACTAATGGTGATCGAATGCAAGATTGTTTTAAAAATTACTACAGTTGTGATGCACTGTAGTAATGTGGCTCAGAAGTTTGTGCAGGCTGAGGCAAAATAAATTTCCCTTAATTTATTTTCATTTAGCCTACAAAACAATGATTCAATACACAATGGAAAATTGGTCCCATTCTAGGCCTAGGCCCTAGGTCTAAAATAATTGAAGCTACATATGGTGATCGAGTGCAAGATTGTTTTAAAAATTACTACAGTTGTGATGCACTGTAGTAATGTGGCTCAGAAGTTTGTGCAGGCTGAGGCAAAATAGATTTCTCTTAATTTATTTTCATTTAGCCTACAAAACAATGATTCAATACACAATGGGAAATAGGCGTAGGCCTAGGCCTACCCTTTTTTTGCATGCAGTAGTTTGGCTCTCATTTTAAAATTGTTGAAAGAATTTGCATATCATCTTTCTATGTGTTACTGCACTTCATGGCATAAAAATAATAACTTTAGGTTTAAAATGATAGAGAGGCATAGGGAAATAGTTTCAGGCTGTAATTTTTGTGTCATGCTCCATTTACTCTATTACGATACATAAAAAGAATATGCATCATTTTATAGTTAAGCTAGCTTAATACAGCTGGCGGCCTTGCAACTTTGCTGCCCAGCCGGCGGGGATCATAGTATGCCATAGTTTGGACATACATAATAAGTTCTTCCAACATGAATATGCATCGTTCTTTTATTAAGATTAGTACAATGCTGGACCATGCAACTTTAATGCTACTGTAGCCGGGGATACTGCATGGGAGCCATAAGATTACACAAAAGATTCTTTAATAATTGATAAGATTACATCATTCACCTCGGAAGTTCATGAGTCTGATTATTTTTCGAGAGAAACTGTTTCTAAAGTTTCTCCAGTAATTTTTCCCACCAGGATAATTTGTTTCAATTTGATCAAGTGGGTCTTAATCATATTTACAAAAAAGTGGAAAATAGCGGTTAATTGGAAAACAAATTGTATGAACAAAAAGTACTTTATGAAAATGCTGTCGCATTTCAGATTTATCATTCAAAGGAAGGCTCTCTTGTGTGAACTTGTGCATTTGAATCCCTGGCCATCTTATTGTGTTTAAATTGTCAATATCAACTGTTATTACTGTAAGTTAGCTATGCACTTTAACTGCAGAAGCCATTTACAAGTTATCAATTTTCATGTACATGTATGTACAGCATTTCCTCAGAGATACTCTATAATCATTTGTGATCATTTGATCTGTGCCATCATTTGTACAAAAGATATTGCAGTAGTTATCATTTTAGTAAATCATGATAAATAGGCTAAGTTAGGCCATTACTAAACTCTTACTTCACTGTGAGCACAGAATTTGTACATACTGTAAAGATGCTAAATCATTCAGTATTTTGCCTCATTATTTTCTTTATTTCAGATGGAAATGTATCATCTCATTTTAAGGTCTCTTCGTTATCTCTGCAGAACAAAATAACCTGGAAGGCTTGAGGTAAGCATTTTTTTTTTAGCTTTATATTCACTTTTATGTGTATGTTTACCAAAATGATATCCAATCATCAGCTTTCGGGACATTTGTTGCTTGCAGCATGGGCAGGGAGATTTAAAGATCACCCCTTAAGTGTATTAACAATCTTTTGTAGGATTGGTGGCATATCATTAATTGGACAATTGATATATTTCAATTCCTGGAAGTCTTTAATTTAAATGCATTTTCTTCAAGCTAACAAGGTACTGTGAAAAATTCAGTGCTAGAAAGTATTTTCTGTGCTATGCTTACAGGGTTTGCTTCAGACTGATAATGGATTTGAATATGTGTAGCCAATACTTACTTCTACTGGTATTTGTTATAAACACTTTCTGTAGCATTTAGAATGACATATTTTGATATATGACTCCCTTTTGTTTTAATTTCAGTGGTTGGTGAAGGACTTCCTCGGTTTTTTTGCCAGAATGGCAAGCATAGATCAGGAGCTGTTGGTATCAGTAAGGAGGAGAAGCAGAGGTACATAAGCCTGTTACCTCAGAAGGAATTCACGTAACAGGTGTGTTAAAGATTTTTTTTTCAAAAACTGAATGCCTATGGATGCCTTCTGCTGTTTGGTTGCCTTCTGCTGGTTGGATGCCTTCTGCTGTTTGGATGTCTTCTGCTGTTTGGATGCATTCTGCTGTTTGGATGCCTTCTGCTGTTTGGATGCCTTCTGCTGTTTGGATGCCTTCAACGACTCAAACATCATTTGCTGCACAACTCCAAGGAAGTATAATTTCATATTGTTGCCTTTTAAGAAGTTTGAAAAATGCTATCAAATTGTCAATATTTAACCAATTTTGATGAAAGATTTTGTCACTCATCAAAATACAAATTTGTGATGTATTTGTGGAATTTTCCTTTGTAAATGTTTTTTTAATGGGCGTATTTCAATATATATTCACAATACCCACAATCAAGTTTGAGCAAGATTAGTCTTTCCGATCATTTTTGTGACATATTTAAAGGAGCACTAGACCAAAAAGTGTGGACGTATTTTAATGCCCCCCCCCCCCCTTCCTAATCAAATGCTTATCTAGTATGCAACGGAATACCAATTTTCTGGTTAATATGAATATTTAAGTGAACTTAGCCTTTACGTCTGTGGGCTATTAAAGCATGAAGTTTATCGATCTGTTGTAAAGAATATATCTGTGAAATTTGCATAAACGAGCGCCTCCACTATCCGGTTTAGTGTTCCCTTAAGTAAAAGCAAATAGATAAAGAGTTCCTTGGTTGGTTAAAAAAGTTACAACTTTAAAATTGTGTGACTTAAGTCGTGTGACTTTAAAATCGTGGCGCTCCCCAAATCCAACGCGGCCCGTGTCCTACGCGCGCACTCCAGTCCCTACGCGCGCTCCCTAAACCATACGCACGCTTCCCTGGGTTATACGTGCGTCCCCGACTAAACAGGCGTTTTTCCAAAGCATACGCGCGTTCTCCTAAACAATCTGCGCGCCGCACAAAAACGCGCGCGCGCTGCACAGATTCACGCGCGCGCTGCACAGACCCAATGCGCGCGCTGCACAGACCCAACGCGCGCGCTGCACAGACCCAACGCGCGCGCTGCACAGACCCAACGCGCGCGCTGCACAGACCCAACGCGCGCCTTACATGGCTCACTCGCGCGTTACACATGCCTCACGCGCGCGTTTCACATGCCTCGCGCGCGCACTCACAGACCCACTGCGCGCGCACCCTTAGATAAACGCGCGCACACCTTCCTGCCGCCGCAGCCACCTTCCTACCGCCGCAGCCACCTTCCTGCCGCCGCAGCCACCTTCCTGCCGCCGCAGCCACCTTCCTGCCGCCGCAGCCACCTTCCTGCCGCCGCAGCCACCTTCCTGCCGCCGCAGCCACCTTCCTGCCGCCGCAGCCACCTTCCTGCCGCCGCAGCCACCTTCCCTGCCGCCGCAGCCACCTTCCTGCCGCCGCAGCCACCTTCCCTGCCGCCGCAGCCACCTTCCTGCCGCCGCAGCCACCTTCCTGCCGCCGCAGCCACCTTCCTGCCGCCGCAGCCACCTTCCCTGCCGCCGCAGCCACCTTCCTGCCGCCGCAGCCACCTTCCTGCCGCCGCAGCCACCTTCCTGCCGCCGCGCAGCCACCTTCCCTGCCGCCGCAGCCACCTTCCTGCCGCCGCAGCCACCTTCCCTGCCGCCGCAGCCACCTTCCTGCCGCCGCAGCCACCTTCCCTGCCGCCGCAGCCACCTTCCTGCCGCCGCAGCCACCTTCCTGCCGCCGCAGCCACCTTCCCTGCCGCCGCAGCCACCTTCCCTGCCGCCGCAGCCACCTTCCCTGCCGCCGCAGCCACCTTCCTGCCGCCGCAGCCACCTTCCTGCCGCCGCAGCCACCCTGCCGCCGCAGCCACCTTCCTGCCGCCGCAGCCACCTTCCTGCCGCCGCAGCCACCTTCCTGCCGCCGCAGCCACCTTCCTGCCGCCGCAGCCACCTTCCTGCCGCCGCAGCCACCTTCCTGCCGCCGCAGCCACCTTCCTGCCGCCGCAGCCACCTTCCTGCCGCCGCAGCCACCTTCCTGCCGCCGCAGCCACCTTCCTGCCGCCGCAGCCACCTTCCTGCCGCCGCAGCCACCTTCCTGCCGCCGCAGCCACCTTCCTGCCGCCGCAGCCACCTTCCTGCCGCCGCAGCCACCTCCTGCCGCCGCAGCCACCTTCCTGCCGCCGCAGCCACCTTCCTGCCGCCGCAGCCACCTTCCTGCCGCCGCAGCCACCTTCCCTGCCGCCGCAGCCACCTTCCCTGCCGCCGCAGCCACCTTCCTGCCGCCGCAGCCACCTTCCTGCCGCCGCAGCCACCTTCCTGCCGCCGCAGCCACCTTCCTGCCGCCGCAGCCACCTTCCTGCCGCCGCAGCCACCTTCCTGCCGCCGCAGCCACCTTCCTGCCGCCGCAGCCACCTTCCTGCCGCCGCAGCCACCTTCCTGCCGCCGCAGCCACCTTCCTGCCGCCGCAGCCACCTTCCTGCCGCCGCAGCCACCTTCCTGCCGCCGCAGCCACCTTCCTGCCGCCGCAGCCACCTTCCCTGCCGCCGCCAGCCACCTTCCTGCCGCCGCAGCCACCTTCCCTGCCGCCGCAGCCACCTTCCCTGCCGCCGCAGCCACCTTCCCTGCCGCCGCAGCCACCTTCCTGCCGCCGCAGCCACCTTCCCTGCCGCCGCAGCCACCTTCCTGCCGCCGCAGCCACCTTCCCTGCCGCCGCAGCCACCTTCCCTGCCGCCGCAGCCACCTTCCTGCCGCCGCAGCCACCTTCCTGCCGCCGCAGCCACCTACCGGCCGCCCGCCGGCCCCGGCCGCCCGCCGGCCCGGCCGCCCGCCGGCCCCGGCCGCCGCCGGCCCCGGCCGCCCGCCGGGGCCGACCTGAGTCGCAACCCCGAGTCGCAGACTCGTCGCAACCCCGGTCGCAGACTCGGTCGCAACCCCGGTCGCGACTCGGTCGCAACCCGGTCGCAGACTCGGTCGCAACCCCGGTCGCAGACTCGGTCGCAACCCCGGTCGCAGACTCGGTCGCAACCCCGGTCGCAGGCCCGACTCGGTCGCAACCCCGGTCGACTCGTCGCAACCCCGGTCGCAGACTCGTCGCAACCCCGGTCGCAGACTCGTCGCAACCCCGGTCGCAGACTCGGTCGCAACCCCGGTCGCAGACTCGGTCGCAACCCCGGTCGCGACTCGGTCGCAACCCCGGTCGCAGACTCGGCCGCAACCCCGGTCGCAGGCTCGGTCGCAACCCCGGTCGCAGACTCGTCGCAACCCCGGTCGCAGACTCGGTCGCAACCCCGGTCGCAGACTCGGTCGCAACCCCGGTCGCAGACTCGGTCGCAACCCCGGTCGTAGACTCGGTCGCAACCCCGGTCGCAGACTCGTCGCAACCCCGGTCGCGACTCGGTCGCAACCCCGGTCGCAGACTCGTCGCAACCCCGGTCGCGACTCCGTCGCAACCCCGGTCGCAGACTCGGTCGCAACCCCGGTCGCACTCGACCCGGTCGCAACTCCGTCGGTCGGCAGACTCGGTCGCAACCCCGGTCGCAGACTCCGTCGCAACCCCGGTCGCAGACTCCGACGCAACCCCGGTCGCAGACTCGGTCGCAACCCCGGTCAGACTCGGTCGCAACCCCGGTCGCAGACTCCGACGCAACCCCGGTCGCAGACTGACGCAACCCCGGTCGCAGACTCGACGCAACCCGGTCGCGACTCCGACGCAACCCCGGTCGCAGACTCGACGCAACCCGGTCGAGACTTACGCAGACCTCGGTCGCAGACTCGGTCGCAGACCCGGTCGCAGACCCCGGTCGCAGACCCCGGTCGCAGACCCCGGTCGCAGACCCCGGTCGCAGACCCCGGTCGCAGACCCCGGTCGCAGACCCCGGTCGCAGACCCCGGTCGCAGACCCCGGTCGCAGACCCCGGTCGCAGACTCCGGTCGCAGACACCGGTCGCAACCCCGAGTCGCAGACTCCGGTCGCAGACCGGTCGACCCCGGTCGCAGACCGGTCAGACCCGGTCGCGACCCGGTCGCAGACCCGGTCGCGACCCCGGTCGCAGACCCCGTCGCAGACTCCGTCAGACTCGATCGCGAACTCGGTCCAGTCGCAGACTCCGATTCATAACCCAGTCGCAGACTCGTCGCGAACCCCGAAGTCGCAGACTCGGTCATAACCCCCAGTCGCAGAGACTCCAGTCGCAACCCCCAGTCGCAGAGACTCCAGTCGCAACCCCAGTCGCAGAGACTCCAGTCGCAACCCCGAGTCGCAGAGACTCCAGTCGCAACTCCCAGTCGCAGACTCCAGTCGCGAGACTCGAGTCGCAGACTCGAGTCGCAGACTCGAGTCGCAGACTCGAGTCGCAGACTCGTCGCTCCCTATGCGCGTATACGTGATTCAAATAACACCCAACCTATCTTATGCCCCATATGCCATACAATACTGTGCCTCGCATTCCATCTCATCCATTTCCCATATGCCATACAATAATGTGCATCACATTCCATCTGATCCATTTCCCATATGCCATACAATAATGTGCATCACATTCCATCTGATCCATTTTCCATATGCCATAATATACTGTGCCTCACATTCCATCTCGTTCATTTCCCATATGCCATACAATACTGTGCCTCACATTCCATCCCATCCATTTCCCATATGCCATGCAATACTTGTCCCGCACTCCATCCCATCCATTTCCCATATGCCATACAATACTGTGCCTTGCATTCCATCTCTATCCATTTCCTATATGCCATACAATACTGTGCCTCGCATTCCATCTCATCCATTTCCCATACAATGCTATGCCTCAGAACCCACCCTGTTTTCTACATGTTCGCCATCATATCCACCATCTCACACGTGCCACCCCACTTCGTCCCATATACCAACTCACGCGATGCCCCATATGATATTCCATTATAGGCAATCCCACTCTTTACCTTTCATCCCAAACAATACCCATATGACGTCCTACCCTATGTCCCATATGCCATTCCATCTTATGAACCATATAGGCCACCCAACTCTCCCTCCCATCACGTGTCCAATGTGATATATCATGTGTGTCATCACATTATATGTACCATATGCTATTCTAAACTATGTCCCACATTTTATCTCACCCAATTTCTTATACATAAACCCACCCTTTGTCCAATACCGCCCCCGAATTGTATCCATGTGCCATCCCATCTATGACCCACGAGTCATCTCAGCTACGCCCCATATGCCATTCCGCTTATTAACCACATGCCATCTCAGCTACGTCCCATATGTCATTCCACCTATGACCCACATACAACCCACCTATGACCGAATGCCATCTTACCTATGACCCATATGCCACCCCACCTATGACCCACATGCCATCCCACCTATGATGCACATGCCACCCCACCTATGATACACATGCCATCCCACCTACGATCCGCATGCCACCCCACCTGTGATCCACATGCCATCCCACCATCTATGACCTGATGACCGACCTGTCATTGCATTCTACATTCCATTTTAAAGAACCTATGAAGATTTTCAACAGCAAAAATACTAATGATAAAAACTATGAATAATAGCATGTTGGATCTTAGCATGATGTGTTATAGAACAAATACCTGATTTAGATGTGTATATAAATAGATAGAGATGTTGTATTCACCACAAAGATCCTCAAATGCTGAACAGAATGTCTTTTGATTGTGTCAAAAGCACCTGTAGTTTCCGATACATGGCTACTTAACATATATGCAAAAATTAAATATAATTAAAATATATGCACAAGTTTTGATGTATATAAAACAGCTGAATATCTTTAAAATTATGCTTTTGATCCAAAATGTCAGTCACTGAAAGTCAAGACTATTTTCTCCTGCTAAATTTGAATAAAGGTATGATGGAGATTTAAAACGTTGTTGGAGGATTAAAACAATAGGTCAACTTGATACTATGTCTCATTTTCTATAAATTTGCATAATTTATTATAAGGTTTGGTTTGGTTTGTTGATGTTTAACGGCATCATGAGTCAAATGTGCCAAGAGTGTAAATAAATAATGGTGTAAGAGTAAAGGATAGTGCGGAGATGGAAGGTTTGTGAGGGAGGTAAGGGGAAAAGCTGAATATGGGAGAAAAAATTAGGTTAAAAAAGGTGTATAAGGTTAGGTATAGAAGGAGGAGATTATATGTGGTGGAAGAGTTGTTGTTGCGGAGGAAGTTGATGATGTTTGAGGAAGAATTATTTTCGAATCGGTCCGAGAGTGAGGAGAGAAGAGATCTGGAGTTCTGGTAGAGGGGACTGGTTAAGAATATATGCTTGATGGAGAGATCGATGTTGCAAGTGGGGCAGAGAGGGGCAGGAGGAGGTAAGAGAGCTTATTATAATAAGGCCTGAAAGTTTAAAATGAAGCAGTAAAGGGTCGCTTTTTTAACCGAATATGTTACCTTTTTTGCTATTTTCATGGTTGATGTTGTTGTTATATGACACCTGTCCATAGATCTTTAATCACTACTTGTTTTTTTATTTTTGTGTGGAAGGTAGAGCACAGAAACAGTCAGGGGAGTAATTCGAAGGGCTCACTTCTTTAAAATTGAAGATTTTAAATCTAAATTAATTTAATTTGATGCATGTTCCGTAATGCACCCTACTTCCCATATACTTTTACTGTGTATATAGACCGGACTTTAACGGATTAGTTCAGTGGTCAAGCAAGTTTATTTGACATGAAAGAGGAATTGAAGAGAAATAAAATGGTAAAGAAACTACTTCAATATCTTGTTCGGTTAAGGAGATATCAAGTTGAAGGTTCTGTTTTATCTATGTAGAAATGACTGGTCTTGTAAGTCTACTATAGATGGTTTGTCCGTGCTCGTTACTCTTTCATTTGTGCTTGTATCTCTTTGTTGTGAATTTGTAGCACGGCCTGCAGCTGTGGATCCCAGTCATTAAACTAAGAGTTTCATTTCATGAAGGTTGGGGTCCTTATCCTCACATTATCAACAATTGTTAATGTGTTTTAAAGAAAATTGATTGAAAATTTGTACCATTTTGAATTATTTTTTTAAACTTTGTTTAGGTGTTAAATTATAATAACCCTTTCAAGATTCTGTTTTACTACTTTCCTTACATTTACAATGGTTTTAAGCCACAAAATCGCATGACAAAATATGATAGAATACATAAAGACTTTGAGGAATCTACGGCTGTAATGTCACAGCAAGTCTGATTTCAGTCGTTTCACAGACCCAACGCGCGCGCACCCACACACCCAACGCGCACCCACACACCCAACGCGCACGTACCACAAAGCTAACGCACGCGCAGCCTCCAGTCGCAGCCTCCAGTCGCAGCCTCCAGTCGCAGCCTCCAGTCGCAGCCTCCAGTCGCAGCCTCCAGTCGCAGCCTCCAGTCGCAGCCTCCAGTCGCAGGCTCCAGTCGCAACCCAGTCGCAACCCAGTCGCAACCCAGTCGCAACCCAGTCGCAACCTCCAGTCGAAACCTCAATCAAATCGCAACCTCGTCGCAACCTCAAGACTCAACCTCAAGTCGCAACCTCAGTCAAAATGCAACTTCAAGTCGCAAGCTCCAGTCGCAACCTCAAGTCGCAAGACTCAAGTGGCCTCAAGTCGCAAGTTTAAGTCGCAAGCTTAAGTCGCAACCTCAAGTCGCAACCTCAAGTCGCTACCTCAAGTCGCTCACCTCAAGTCGCAAGCCAGCCGCAACCTCAAGTCGCAAGCTCCAGCCGCAACCTCAAGTCGCAACCTCAAGTCGCAAACTCAACTCCGAAAATTCAAGTCGCATCCCAAGTCGCATCCTCAAGTCGCATTCTCAAGTTGCAAGCTCAAGTCGAAACCTCAATCAAATCGCAACCTCAAGTCGCAACCTCAAGTCGCAAGGTGAAGTCGCAAGCTCAAGTCGCAAGCTCAAGTCGCAAGCTCAGGTCGCAACCTCC